>JAJOZX010003304.1:42500-132500 GCA_023014485.1 Bathynomus jamesi | reverse complement strand
ATAGCAATTAATAATTACATACTAAAATTTCTTTGAGGAAGTTCACAAATGTTGACAAGTGTGACTAACACTTATTATCACTAATCAAAGTACACGAGTGATGTTATAAGTAATTTCTGTTCATACTTCTGTCAGTCGAAATTTTTTTTTAAAGTATTTTTACTCTTTTGAACAAGGCTGTATATATTGGATCTATTATCTATTTAGTTCGCAGGACGTTCTCTCTATACTCTAAAAACCTAATCTAACCTACAATAATTTAACCCACAACAACTTGTCGATTACATGTCGCGTAGAGACAAAGACGTTAATATATAGGCAAAGTGAAGATACGGAAGTTAGCGTAATGAGTCTCATTAGTTGGCTAGTTTTTGTCCCTCCTGACTAATTATAATTAATCGGTATATATATATATTAAATTAACTGTACCATTTTACAAACGGACACTTTATAAAGTTTAATTTCTCTCTTAAACTTGGAATAAATTTTGTAAAGTTTCATAATATTCTCCTGTTGGACATTAAGTCAGGGTTAAATTCTTAAGTTTAACCGTTACGTGCGTTAACCAAACTCGATTATACATTTTCTCTAGTGTAAATCGCGTTAACAACTTTTATATCCAATTATATTTCTCGCAAAGAAATAGTAATAGTACAACATGGAGGAAAATAGAACAAAAGCGTTGGTTATTATACAACACTTATATATAAAAATGGTTAGATTTCTTCGAAAAAGGAAAAGAAATCTTAATGCGATCAAAGCAGAGAGTCTATTTTTGCTTACTCAAGATCTCCTAACCCACAACTCCCGTCCTGAATGTTCTCTCACATCTGCCGAGTAAATTGAAGTAAGAAATTGTAATTATCATCTAAAGGGGACTGCGTATACACTGTTCCGCGACTGTTTCATTTATCCCACTGCGGGCGAGTTATATAAATTGAACTTTCTGTACCTGCGCAATTACATATTGCGTGAGAGAGCACTTAAACCAAATTATACGTACATACATACGTACATACATACGTACATACATACATACATAAATATATAGGCTGTATGTATGTATGTATTACAGCTTTTAAATACGTGTACGATAATTGTTTTGGCAAAAGACGAAAATTATCGTATTTGATAGAGTTCTAATTAAGGCTACGAATGAAAAACAAAAAACATTTAAATACATTAATGATAATTATTCGTTTGATTTAAAATTATGATAATTGGGGTCGTTATATCTTTAAACAAGGTCAAAGTAACCATAAAAAAATTAAAAAAACAACTTTGAGGCAAAGGTTCTATTAGAGATTTTGCTTTCATGTTATGCTTAATAGAATACAAATCATTTATTTACTTCCTGTTGTCGCAGTATGGATGGAACATTATATAATATTTAAGGGATGATGCGATGCACCCATACTACTGGTAAGCGTTACCGAGAAAGACACCGGCTTTTATTAATTAATTAATTAATTAATAAATAAATAAACGCCTAGAGGCGGAGCCACCAGCTTGACCTCCGTGTGAAGAGAGACTAACGCACGAAATAACATAAGGTATATATATATATATATATATATATATATATATATATGGGATGAATTTCACAATTAAACACGTGAAATGAATAAATGCTGCAAACCCACAAGGAAAAAGAAAAACGATTCCAAGGCCTTTCGTGTATTCGGAGCTACACCTCATCAGGGACGAGGTGTAGCTCTGAATACACGAAAGGCCTTGGAATCGTCTTTCTTTTTCCTTGTGGGTTTGCAGTATATATATATATATATATATATATATATATATATATATTGATGGTTGCTAGATTTGATTCAATAACTAACAAAAAGTTAATTTATAAATTTAATATGTAATTTAATTGCCTGAAACGCAGGTGATTTAATGTATTTTTTACTTTAATTTCACTGAAGTTTGAAGCTTTCAAATGTATTTCTGATAGAAGCAACACCTGTACGTAACTCCCCCCACCCCCAACGAGAACTCAACAATATATTTTTAATAATAATGAAAAATTTGCCAACAGGGTTGACAAAAGTAAATAGACACCTTTGGTTTTTACCCCACATTTCTGATTAAATATTAACAAATTTATCGAATCACTATATTTAGAATCGTGTTGCTTTCCCCTTTACATCGTATAAAGCTGACACACATTCTGGCATTTCATTAATGAACTTTGACATTTGTTCTTGAGGACAATCATCCTGGTGTCTATTTAATTTTGTCAAACCTCTTTCTCTCTCATTCATATATATATATATATATATATATATATATATATAGGGTGATTAAAAAGTTTGGAAACATAGGAACTATGCTTTTCAATGCAAATATACATATATATTTGCATTGAAAAGCATACATAGTTCCTGTTTCCAAACTTTTGACACACCCTGTGGTGTGTGTGTGTGTGTGTGTGTGTGTGTATTTGCTTCAAATAAAGTAAACTTTGGAATAAAAATAAATAAATAAAATTTGACTGAAAAATGCGATTCTCTTCCTTTTTCTCAACGATGAGAATCTTACTTTTATGTACATTTACTTTCAGTCATCTTCTTTCACAGAACTTCAACAAACGTCATCACCAATTTCCTTAACTCATTCTCGGATTCCATTACTTTCCACTCATTCCCATTCCAATTACCATTCCAGGTTCGCAAATGAGAATGCATACTGAAAAAAATCCACATTTGAGAAAAGGGTTTCTTGACTTGAGAAACAATGTTATTCCACTCCCATTCGCGTAAAGGCGTCAAATGGGAATAGCTAATATTACCTAACCCCATCTAACCTAACCCCATCTAACCTAACCCCATCTAACCTAACCCCATCTAACCTAACCCCATCTAACCTAACCCCATCTAACCTAACCCCATCTAACCTAACCACATCTAACCTAGCCTGGACCAAAGTTAACCTAGCCTGGACCAAAGTTAACCTAACCTGGACCAAAGTGGGAAAGGTCGTGGATGAGAATGAGAATGGCATTTAATTGGGAATAGACCGATTTGAAAATGCAACTTTTGATATTCTCACTCTCAATTTTCCCACTTCTCGATCACGGAATGAAATGGGAATAATATTGAGTGGGATTATACCTTTAATTCACCCGCGGAAGCACCACATCCTCAGCATACATCAGATGCAACAGCTGCCATTTATTCTCTTCCAAATTCAAGTTTACTTTTCCCTCTATTCCGGTTTCAAATCTCGCTTAAAGAGCCATCTTCGTAATCTCAGTACTGCATCATGTACACACTTTCCTGAATTCTAAGGTCATCCGCACGCAGGATCGTCCTGCGACTCACGACTGACGACGCGAGTCGCGTGAGAGATTACATTGACAGAATGGGAGCCGCACACACTGCAGCGACCGCGACGGGATTCCCCAGAATCGCGTCCTAATTCTGTATATATATATATATATATATACAGAAAGGAAAGGAGGCGAAAGGCTGCCTGGAGAAGCATATACAGGGTGTCCCAGAATTAACTATCTATTTCAATGAAATCGGACAAATTTTTTAAAAACACACTTTTATTTATGTTTATCATGTTTAATATGTGTTAAAAATGTATAAATTTCTAAATTTTTTTCATAATTTTATTTTCATAATTTTTTTCATTATCTGGTCCAATGAAAGACCGTCTGAAGTCATAGAATGGCAAAGAGACTCTCCAAAAGTTAACGTGTGGCTTGGAATGACCAAATCCAAAATTTATGGCCCATTCTTCTTTGCGGAAGCAACTGTAACAGGTACCGTCTACCTTGATATGCTTCAGCAGTTTCTCGAACCACAGCTTCTTGATGATGGCATTCTTGATAATGTTGTGTTTCAACAAGATGGAACACCATGTCATTATGCTCTAATTGTTCGAGAATACCTCAACAGACGCCTTCCGAATCGGTGGATTGGACGTGGAGGACCTCGACCTTGGCCTCCGCGTTCTCCGGATTTGACACCCCTGGATTTCTTTGCATGGGGTTTCATAAAAACAAAGGTTTATCGCCAAAAGATCAATGCTTCTTGTTGAAACACAACATTATCAAGAATGCCATCATCAAGAAGCTGTGGTTCGAGAAACTGCTGAAGCATATCAAGGTAGACGGTATCTGTTACAGTTGCTTCCGCAAAGAAGAATGGGCCATAAATTTTGGATTTAGTCATTCCAAGCCACACGTTAACTTTTGGAGAGTCCCTTTGCCATTCTATGACTTCAGACGGTCTTTCATTGGACCAGATAATGAAAAAATTATGAAAATAAAATTATGAAAAAAATTTAGAAATTTATACATTTTTAACACATATTAAACATGATAAACATAAATAAAAGTGTGTTTTTAAAAAATTTGTCCGATTTCATTGAAATAGATAGTTAATTCTGGGACACCCTGTATATACTGTATATATATATGGCTAACGTTTCTGGAGAATCTCCCATCTTCAGGACCAGAAATTAAAATACATTAAAAGACTGAATACAAAGATAAAAAATTAGAAATAGAACATTTTTAAACAATTCACACTATCTTTTGAACAAAGAGAACAAAGACTCGCCGCACGAACTCGAGAAATGACAAATTGGATAAAAAGAATACAAGTTGTGAATAGGAAAATTATGTTTTCGGTCAGTTGGTTGGTTGTTACGCAATGTAGAAAGGGGAGACAGCAAAATCTGCGTTGAGGGAAGAAACAGTATATTTAATGAAAAAGGATTCTAAAATTCTGAGCGATTCCTACCCTTCTTTTGAGCTAAAATTTTAAAATCTGTATTATATTGGATGCCATGATGGCATTTATGAGTATAGAACTGAATGGCACCGTTCTCCTTTACAGCAAGATGAAAGCCAGATCTGTGGCTGACGCCACTATGCTTATCGGTGGGCACTTTAAGCATACGTTCGGTTGAACCGACGTATGTTCCTTGATTACATCAAGGGCAATTAAAATGATATACAACTCCGGAGCGCATCATTTCGGGAGTAGCGATCTTTAAACTGAAAAAGGGTTTCACTGTGTTCGATTACTATCGTAAAAATTAAATTGAACAAAAGAAACAAACTTAGACAATGCATTGTTTAATTCTTTTCTCAACAAGGTTCAATGGGTACCAACGTACAGAACAAAAAAAAAGAAGATTTTTTTGGGGGTATACATCATAACTTCGGGTGGGGGTTGGGGTAGGCAAATAAATTGCACCGAGTAAAGAATGGACGAGTTTTTGAAACAGTTTCATAGGATAACTTATTAGCAAAGTAGGTTTCAAGTAATTTTACTTCGTGGTTGGAAAATCAGCCAATCCGAACAAATTTTATAGGTGCGAAAGATTAATGTTTTGCGAGAATTAAGTTTAAAATTAAGTGAACAGAAATTCTAAAAATTCAAACCTTGACCGGAAAAATGGGGTCTTCCTAAAAACATTCTTTAAAAATTTTAGTTTTGTCTTGAAAGTAAAACGTCCATTGAGAGAAGTTTGTATTCTTTCTTTACATCCACTGGAAAAACTATTGGAGTGGAAAGAAAGAATCAAATTTAGGAAAAGTTGTGAATTTTTATCTTTAAGAAAGACGAATGTGTCGTCTACATATTTGAAAATTAAGCTTTTTAGGAGGGAACCTCTGAATTATATACCTCGTTAACCTCGTTGATGTTCTGTGCGATGGTCTCTCTTCACATGAAGGTCAAGCTGGTGGTCCCGCCTCTAGGTTTGGCTTGGTGGAGAGTGAGTTGCTTTCTTGCGCTCTCCACCGTACATAGCGAGGTACACCCGGCTCATCTGGTACCGTCCTGAGCCAGGCATTTAGTCTTCTCTTGAAGACTTCAATTTTGACCCCTGTAACGTTTCCGAGGTCCTTTGGAAGCTGGTTAAAAAGTCTTGGCCCCCTGACAACCAAGCTATTTTCCTTCAGTGTTGAAGAGGTCCCTTGTCGGGCCTTTAATTTGGGAACACTTCACATCCTGCCTTTCCTATTTTTCAGTGTTGTTTAAGTGGTAATTGGGTTTAGTTTGGGGTTTGGTACCAGTTTTTCGATCATTTTCCATATGTAGATTGTGGTGTACCTCTCTTCTTTCCAGGGAGTACAGATTTAGTTTACGTAGTCTTTCCCAGTAGTTGAGCTCTTTGCAACCATCAATCTTTGCTGTGAAATGTCTCCGAGTTACTTCTAGTTTCTTCCTTTTTATATGGGGACGTCAAGACTGAGCAGTATTCAAGTTTTGGTATAATCAGTGTTTTTAGCAGGGGAATCATTACAGTCCTGTCCCTTCTTTTGAACGTTCTTAGTACTTGTCCCGCGACTCTTTTTGCTTTATTTATCGCTATCTGATTGTGTTTCAAATTTCGCATCATCGGTCATTATGACCCCAGATCGATCGCTTTCGTGCTTCTCTGAATTTCCTCATTTCTACCATATCTCAAGAGCTGAAATTTCTCGGTGTTAAATGTCATGTTTTCTGACCATTTGTATATTTTATTCGTGTCCCTCTGCTAGGCCTTCACTTCATTTACATCGCTGATTTTTCTGCTAATCTTTGTATCGTCTGCAAAGGCTGTTACTATACTGTTTCTGTTTACTCCGCTGTCTATGTCTGTTAGCATGATAATGAACAGGAGTGGAGCCAGTACTGTACCTTGTGGTACTGAGCTGCGTACTTCCGATTCTGATGATGATATACCTTGAATTTTGACGACCTGTAGACGTTCTCTGAGGAAACTGTAGATCCATTTTTCCACTGTTATTCTCATATATTTCATTTTATGTGATATTATACCGTGATCACATTTGTCGAAAGCTTTAGCAAAATCATAGTTGTCATTGCCTTCCAGTGCATCTGGGATATTGTTGTAGTGCTCTATTAGTTGTGATAGGCATGATCTACCTAATCGGAATCCGTGCTGATTTTCGTTGAATCTTTCCAGTGTCTCCAAGAAATCGTAAATTTTCTCTCTAACTATTCTTTCAAATACTTTGGTGAGGTGGGACGTCAATGACACTGGTCTAGAGTTCTTTGCTTGAGATCTGTCCTCTCCTTTATATATAGGGACAATGTTTGTTCTTTTCAAGATGCTCTATTTCCCACAGTGTCTAGGGATCTTCTCCATATCCAGTATAAAGGTGTAGCTATTTCATTTTTACAGTTTTTAATTAATAGTGCGTTCCATTTGTCCGGACCTGCAGCTGAATGTAGTTTCATTTGTCCTATAGCTATCGCTACATCTTCTGGGGTAAAATCAAAGTCTGTTATACATTCTCCTCGCAATTTCTCTTCAAAGAATGCATCTCTGTCAGGTATCGCTTTGTCACAGATTGGGGTACTGAAAACTGATTCATACTGGGCTCTCAATGTTTCAGATATTTCTTTTTGATTCTCCGTTAGTTCACTATTTCCTTCCTTAAGGGCCCAATAGCGGAGCGCGTTTTTGTTTTCCTTTTCGCATAGCTATAGAAGTATTTTGAATTTTTCTTTATTGCTTCTATCGCCTTTTCCTCTTCCCTCTCTGTATAGGTCCTTTATCAGGGTTTGTATTTCCCTATCGATACCCTCCAATTTTTCTTGTACAGTATTACTTTCCTGGCATTATCTCCGCAGTTAGCTAACTTCGCCTCCACTCTTTCTTTTGCGGAATATTCTTCTCTTTTGCCTCTCTAGCCAGCTCCTCTTTCCTTTTGGCTGTGATTTCGGAGCATATTTTTCTAAAATTCTCAGCGTCTTTTCTGCCAAGGTTGTTAGCATTTCTTCAGTTGTTTTATTCTCTAAAACTGTTCTCTACTCTATATGGGCCATTTACGATCTGATTGCTTCCCAATTTACTGCATAGTGTTTGAGTTTAAGTTAAAGGCCCCAAATTTGCTTCTTTCCTCAATATGTGTATTGTCTTTTAATGTTGTCGTCATATTTGTTTGATATCTCGATTAAGTTGTGGTCTGAGATAATGGTTGGGGTTATTTTTATATCAGCAATCAAGTTCGTGTTATTCGTGAATACCAGATCTAGACAGTTATTTTCTGTTATCTCCTGTGGCAGCATAAACTTATTTGTGAGAGCCATCAACATTTTTGCTTGCTCCTGGTCTTATTTTGTGCCCCCATTGTTCTGGTGTGTATATATATATATATATATATATATATATATATATATATATGAAAAATGATCGAAAAACTGGTACCAAACCTAAAACTAAACCCAATTACCATTCAAACAACACTGGAAAATAGGAAAGGCAGAATATGTGGTGTTCCCAAAATTCAGAGCTGGGCACTTGCGTTTTTTTGCCCGTTTTTTTGCGGTACTGCGGTACTGCGGTACTACTACCGCACTACCAAACCGGTACCGCATAACGCAGTACCGCAAAGGATTGCTGAAAGTACAGCAGTACCGCTACCGCATTCAAATTTCCCGCGGTACTTTCCGCGGTACCGACCAACACGGTAGTACCGCAAAAAAAACCGCAAGTGCCCAGCTCTGTCCCAAATTAAAGGCCCGACAAGGGACCTCCTCAACTCTGAAGGAAAATAGCTTGGTTGTCAGGGGCCAAGACTTTTCAACCAGCTTCCAAAGGACCTCAGAAACGTAACGGGGGTCAAAGTTGAAGTCTTCAAGAGAAGACTGGATGCCTGGCTCAGGACGGTACCAGATGAGCCGGGCATGCCTGGCTATGTACGGTGGAGAGCGCAAGAAAGCAACTCGCTCCTCCACCAAGCCAGACCTAGAGGCAGGGCCACCAGCTTGATCTCCGTGTGAAGAGAGACCAACGCACGAAACAACATAAGGTAAGGTAAGGTAAATATATATATATATATATATATATATATATATATTATATATATATATATATATATTCCTATCCACCTTTTTGTATTTTATAAATGGGAAGTTAAAGTCTCCGCAGATCATTATATTGGGGGATGAAGGGTTTATGGCCTTTATTAGGTTTCTGATATCATCAATGGCCTCCGAGAAATTTTTGGTTGGAGTGTTTGGAGGTCTATAGATGACTATCAGTATCACGTTTAGTTTTTCTATTTTCACTGCTAGGAGTTCCACAAAGCCGTTTGATTTACTTATTACCGTCTTTGTCATATGACCTTCATTTACACATATAGCACAGCCACCTTTACGTCTCGCTGTCTTATCCGCTCTTAGTAGGTTGAAACCCTCTATATTTATCTCTTTCTTATCAATACAATGTTCGCGGGTTTCACAATTTCCCGTCACACAACGAAGCCGAAACCATACAGGCAAAAGAGAGTATAAAGACAAGAGATAGTATAAAGGCAATGAAGGACATTAGCATAAATAGGAAAAGACAAGAGTGCAATCAAGAAAACGGAGTGAAACCGTCCCCCAATAAGGAGCAAAAAATAAAGGTCCTGAGTAAATATGGGGAAGGAACTATATGCAGATACTATATAAAAGATAATTGCAGATATAAAAGAGGACAATGTATATATGAACATCCCCCAATATGCAATTTCTTCTATAATAATGATCATTGTAAATTTGGAGACCTGCAAATTCTACCACCCGGACATCCGCAGGACTTACGCAAAATATGGAACCTGCAAATAGGGGAAAAAATGCTACTATCAACATCTCCCGACGAACCCAAACGACAAAGGACAAAGTTTAAAGGACAATAAGAATAACAGTAGGAACACAATAAGCGAACAAAAATTTTTTTTCAACATCGCAGACACGATACGGATGCTAAATGTCATCCAACGCATGCAGTTGACACAGCAGTTGACCCCCGAGCCAAACCGCTTCCGGGCAAGAAGCTACCAGAACAGGTAGGCGGAAACGGATCTCTCTCGGAGAATGATAGGGCAACGAAACAAGCGATACCGAAGGAAAACGAACTTGAAATGCACAAGGGGCAACGAAAAACATAGAACATAAATATTGTCCTGGCTAATATTCAAGGAATAAGACCAAACCAATCACTAAACAAAGTTTCATACCTGAAAAGATTTATGGACGAAACAAGGGCGGACAATCGCATGCCTCACAGAAACTCATCTTAAAGATTGCCAAGTATTTGATTTATTTCTACTTCGCCTTTCTTCGTTTCTTCCATTTTCCTCCGTTCTTTATTCACACTTTCCTCTTTTATATACTTCTCGTAATCTCTTTCTGCTTTAAATACCGTAAGAGTGTTTATTTCGGTCATGCAGTGTTCCCAGAAGAATTTTATCCCATTAAGTTGCTTCGCGTTCATTATGAGGGAGATTTTTTCATCTTCCCATTCTCGGCATCTGAAATGAAAGAGTAACTGGCAGAGATCGCACCTCATCGCCTTTGCCTCATTTGTTGCATCGTTGCACACACACTAAAGTTGCAGGAATTTATTCACTGTTACCATGTTACTGATAGAGGGTAGCGCTGGTACATAAAATTGACTCAAAAAGGGTATTATGGGAAGTACTGGGTGGGGGTTGACTCAAGTTGAGTTAGGGAAAGTATTCTCTGTTATTTCGGGGGATGGGGGATGTGGATATTTACCAAAGCTGGGCACTTGCGGTATTTTTTGCGGTACTGCGGTACTACCGCACTACCAAACCGGTACCGCATAACGCAGTCGCAAAGGATCGCTGAAAGTACAGCAGTACCGCTACCGCATTCAAATTTCCCGCAGTACTTTCCGCGGTACCGACAAACACGACTTTTCAAAAAATTAACACTTTTTTTGAAGTAAACCTTATTACAGGAGTACAGTAAGACGAATGCTGCGTGTGTTGCATCAGCCTAACTCTAGACACGTTAAGTTTTCGTTCAGAACATGTTACGTTGCCATCCTATCACAACGCCTCAATGCAGTGCTTGCTTTTGAGCCGGTTGCACGTGTGTTACATTTCTGTGACAAAGATCGATTTTTAGCCATTATGGCAGAAAGTTCAGGTGCGAAATCGCCGATATGCAATTTCTGAAAATATGTGCTATTACTTGTGTTGTTCTTGTGTGCAGTACCGCAGTACCGCGGAACGCACCAGGGGGACCTGAAAAAGTACCGCAGTACCGCGTAACGCACTGGGCATGCTGAGGTACCGCAGTACCGCGTAACGCACCCCCAAATTTTGGTACCGCGCCCACCACTGATATTTACAGATTATATATTTTAATATCTTAAACTTACCTACAAAATTTCACTAAAACTGGATGGGTAGTTTTTTCACCATGGCAACGGAAACTAGCATTTCAAAAGACGCAGTATATTTTTTTTAAATTAAAAAAAAAATCAAAATTAAAAAAAGACTAACATGCCCCATGTACTCAAGTGTTTTTCCAATTTTCTTATTTATAAAACTATCGCGAATTTTGTCTTTTCTTATATTGAATATATTGTAAATAATACAAAATTTTCATTGAAATTATATTGACACTTCTGAATTGCCTTTTTTATAGTTGCCATGGAAACGGTAACTAGTCATACCCTAATGAAGTTACAAGTCCTTAAAATTTGGTATACAAGGTCATTAATGAATGCACTTTATAACCTGCAGAGTATTTTTTATTTTTTTAAATAACCTTTATGATCAACTTAAACACCTAAACTTCCAGTGCCCACTTCAGGGTATGAGATGCCCATTAAGGAACGTAATAGTAGTTACGGCATTTACTTTACGGCATATCGATTATTTTCTACCTTCACTGAAATAAAAAAAACTAACACGTTTTCCAGATATGAACTTTTACTTTTTAGTAAATGGCAATTAATTTATTAAAACCCCATTAAATCTAATTAATTATTTCCGGTTGGAACCTCTTTTAATATTTTTAATAATGATTGAGAAAAAAAAGAATTACACAGTTGGATTCTCCGGGAAAAAAAATAAATAAATAAATAAATTCCGACTTTTTATCATTTTATAGGAAACTCTCTAATGACCGAACCTCTCCAATGACTCCCCTCTTTCATTCGTAAAGCAATACCCCTTTTACCTCCTCTTTTACCCTCCATAACCGATTTCATAGCTTTCATTCCTTCATCATTCCCTTTCAACTTCATTTCGCACAAAGCAAATCAGTCAAAACGTCCGGCTCGGGGAATTTTGGCCCCTCCCATACACCATCTTTGCATCCTCATGCGTACATCTAACATTCAATACTTCCATAAGAGACCGCAAAATTTTTCGTTACCAAGTCCGAGGCTTCTTTCATCACTCGTGGGAGAGTATTTTTCCAGAAATGGAACCCCAACCCAATCTCCAACTCTATTTCTTGCAGAGAGGAGAATGATCTAACCCCATCCCCTGGAATCCCCGAGCAGCTGCCTTTTACGATGAAGACGGGGATCAAATCTAAACCCCTGCAGTATCCCCACAAATAATTTAAAAAAACAAATTCCTGTCAGAATTTTTACATAAAAATACCTTCAAAACACACATATACACACACACACACACACACACACACGATTGCGACGAAAATATAAATGTTATGACTTTCGTGAGAAATATTAATGTTTTGACATGTTACAGTATTGAGATTCTCATCGGAATTTGCAGACATGAACGATTTTGAAATTCAGTTACGCAGAATTCGCGAGAATTTAATTTCCTGTCGGAATTTATCATCTCAAATAAATAACTCAACCTGTGCTGATGAATAGAACTTACTGTAATATTTTACTGTCCGTCTGTCTATATTAAAAAAATAATAAGGTATTTATTATTTTTTTACTCGTAATATAGACAGATGGACAGTAAAATATTACAGTTAAGTTCTATTCATCAGCGCAGGTTGACATCAGCACCGGTTAACTCGGTGTCATGATCACGGATAAGTACACAATGGTAGTAATTAAATCACGGTTAACTCACTCTACGAATGAGTGAATCACGGATAACCGCGTGAGATAATATGACTAATAGCAGGGAAGAAAAAATTTTATAATGCTTTAAAAAGCGTTTTAATCAAATTTATTAATTTTAGATAAGTGTTTTGCTTCTGTTTTTGGTCAGAAGCGTTTCGGACTGCGTAACACCACTTCCCGTCGATTAGCAAAGTTAAACGACATTGGCTCTGGAAAGTAGTTGCGTGGGAGACCGTCCTCGCGTCCAGATTATGTAGCGTCCCCCGGCCCCCCACCGTGCAGTGGTTCGGATCCTACGTAATAGGTCCGTCCCCTCCTTCATATGGCCTTACATGTTGCGGAGGAGGTTACGTAGAGAACCTTATCATTACAATTTTTCGAGTAATTTTGTTTACCATCTTCCCGAACGGAATTTTGAATTGGAGAGAAAGATGCAGTCAGTCAGATACTTAAACGACGCAATTAAGAAAATACGACGAGTGTGTTTACTCACGAAAGTAATCATATGATATGAAACCTTCCTTGGAAGAAGTGGCTAAACGACGAACGTTATAAAACGCCAGAAAACGAAGTTAAAGTTGTACCAAATTTGAAAGTTGTCATAACTTTTGAACTTTTTGGACATATTTCGTTGAAATATCTTCGGAAGTTCAAAAGTTTTGAAGTTTTTTTTTTTTTTACGTTTGTCGCTTAGCCACTTCTTCCTAGGAGGGTCTCGTATGTAGGTTAACATGCAGGAATGCTGATCATGTTAACCGGTTCAAAAATTATTGATTTTACTGGCATTTCACTCATCCTTTGCTCTTTTGTTAACAAAACTTTTTCCAATATTTTGAAAATTAACTTTTATTTTAAAGATCACACGCTAAATATTTTAATCAGTGAATAAAGTATTAAATTTACAACTTATCCCTTTATAGACGACAGGTACAAATTGGTAACGTTTCAAATACACGCAGTCGTAACTTAACCCAACAAAATTTACCACCGTTAAAAAGCTAAAAATGATAAATATATAATTAAATGTAGATTATACGAATATTTCGTTCAAAAGAGTAGTTACGATAAAAAAAAAAAAATAAAAAAAAAAAAAAAAAAAAATGAAATTTAATGATTCTTTTATTAACTTTGTTTTATGATCACGTGACCTCATTGCTATACTATACAGGGTGTCCCAAAAAGTTTTTTTTTTTTTTTTTGTAAGGAGAAAAAATAGATTGGGACTTTTGGGTCACCCTGTACATTTATTATATAATTTTATTACAGTTATAAGGGTCTTTAAATACTTTGTTATTTTAATTATCACTTATTAGCGTTACGGGGTCCGGGATGATACCAGTAGCCATGCGCCCGGAGCTCAGTGGGTAACACCGTTTCCCTATAAGCTAAGTGAATACGACGAGGTCGGGGGTTCGACTCCCGATAGTGATGGTAACAATAATCTAAGAGTTAGCTCAATGGGCCGCATTCCTCTGGCCCTGAGCACTGTGCCCGTTTCTCGTCCTCCTGACTGAATATTATACAGTACTCATTTATCCGTGATTGAGGGGCGGTACATGATCACGGATAATCAGACTTGACAGTTAACTCAGTATACCCCGCCGGTGGGTGGGTGGTGCAGCCGCTACTGCTGCCCGCCGCCAGTGACTGGCCTCCCACCTCGAGCGCCACCACAGAGTATTATTCTGTTACAATATAATATACAGTTTAGTAGTTTGTACTCACCACTCTGCTAACATTGCGCAGAGAGACACTGACTGACGCGCGTTATGGAAGGATGGCGGGAGGCGAGCCGCGGATGTAAACATCCTCCATTTACGGTTAACTCGGTGTCATTATCACGGACACGTACACAATGGTAATATTAAATCACGGTTAACTCGAACTACGGTTGAGTGAATCACGGATAACCGCGCGAGTACTGATTAGTACAATTATTGTTTTAGTTTAGAATTAAATTTCTAGTTCATTTTAATAAAGAATAACAGTCTTTGATCAAATGTAATTTTTAAACTGTACAAAACTTTTAGGAGGGGGGGGGGGGGGGGGGGGGGGGTCAAATAAATGTGAATAAATTTTTGTAAATTGTTCCGAAACTGATCTGTGTATAATTTTAGTTTATATTCAACTTTTCTATTATAACTTGCCATAGTTTGACCTTTTATATATATATATATATATATATAACGGGTGTGCCCATAAAAAAAGGTACATTTTAAAAGGCTATAAAATCAACCATTTTTAATTTAATTTTAATAAAAATTCTACACAATAAAACGTATGATTTATTATATGCAAACAAGTTTTCAGATTAAAATATCAAATAATTCAAATTCTATCAACATTAACGAAAGAGTATGATTTTTTCTACTTAACATGCAAAAAATTATTAAACCTTTTAATATTTTTTTATAAAAATAATTTTTAACGTAAATTTACCGAAATTATTAAAAAAAATTGTTCGAAATACTTTCCTTCCATTTCAATAACTTTTTTTATTCTTGGCCGGAATATCTATGGCTCGATTACTCGTTCCTGTGGAAGCCTTCCCATTTTGAATGATGATCTCGCGTAAATGAGCGACATCTTTTATCCTAGTCCTGTTGACTCGCTCTGCTAAGTTCTCCCATATTCCAGCCAAGAAATAAAAAGTTATGAAATGGAAGGAAAGCATTTCGAACAATTTTTTTTAATAATTTCAGGTAAATTTACGTTAAAAATTATTTTTTATAAACAAATATTAAAAAGGTTTAATAATTTTTGCGTGTAAGTAGAAAATCATACTCTTTCGTTAAATGTGATAGAATTTGAATTATTTTATATTTTAGTCTGAAAACTTGTTGCAAATAGATAAATACATACGTTTTATTGTGTAGAAGTTTTATTAAAATTAAATGACAAATGTTGAGTTTATAGCCTTTTTAAAATGTACCCTATTTTATGGCACACCTGTTTATATATATATATATATGCATATATATATATATGCATATAACTGCAATGACCACGCAGCATATAATATGAATAGAAACGACATAGGTATTAAGGAACGTTTCTGCACACGAGGAGGAGAGATAACGAATAAATGAAAAATGGCGAACCGCCCGGGAATCGAACCCAGGGCCTTCCAATTGCCGGTTGGACGCGCTACCATTATGCTACGGACCTCAATTAATCACAAATCGAAATTCTCCCACAATAGGGCAGAAACCAATGCCCTGAGAGGGCACCCTCGCAAATCGTGAATATGCGCATATAACTGCAATGACCACGCAGCATATAAATGAATAGAAACGACATAGGTATTAAGGAACGTTTCTGCACACGAGGAGGAGAGATAACGAATAAATGAAAATGAGGCGAACGCCCGGGAATCGAACCCAGGGCCTTCCAATTGCCGTGGACGCGCTACCATTATGCTACGGGCCTCAATTAATCACAAATCGAAATTCTCCCACATAGGGCAGAAACCAATGCCCTGAGAGGGCACCCTCGCAAAATCGTGAATATGCGCATATAACTGCAATGACCACGCAGTATATAAAATGAATAGAAACGACATAGGTATTAAGGAACGTCGTTCTATTCATATATATATATATATATATATATATATATATATATATATATATATATATAATTAAAATCTACATAATGCAAGAATGAGCGCAACACGCAGCCCGACAAGTGATTTGTTGGCGCCCTTGTCCCGATTTTCATATTTTTGTTTATGTCCATAGTTTTGACATAAATTAATGAATTTTACGGCTTAGCATAACTTAACCAAATTTTTTTTTCTCTTGCTTATTTGAAATTGTTAGGTTTTAATTCTATATTTAGAACGACTTTTTTTAGCTTAATTTGTTTATTTAGTAATTGAGACTTTATATCAATATAAAAAAAATACATTTGGCTCTAGGGCAGTTTTTGAGTTTATGATCTGGCCCATCCATCCATCAATCTATGTAGTAGAGAGATACAGTATGTTCATAAAGTTTCGCAAATGAATATGGTAACGACTTCACCATATTCACTCGCTTAACTTTATGAATACCCTGTATTAACATACGTGTAAAACAGTCATAAATGAATAGTGTTATTTGGTGAAATTTATGAAGGTGAATTATGTAATAAATGTAAAATAGTAAAACAAAGATTAAGTTTCATACGACAAAAATGGTTCTGTAAAATTGAGAGAGAGAGAGAATAAAGCGGAGGTTTGGCCTTTTTTTGAAGTCACTGGGACAAGCTGATTGTACAGTAGTTACAACTTCTTCCGCTCAGTTAGTGGAACTGTACTGTATACCCACTGCAAAAAGAGCTAGGAGGCCAGAGAGGCACCTTCAGATGGACGAGTACCTGCTTTCATATAGGATTAGTATGTGTGGTATTTTGTTGTCAAGTGTAAAGCTAGAAAATAAGGTCACTATCATACTTAGAATCACGTTAAGTACACAAGTTCTCCTCTCTGTTAATTCTCTCATTTAGTTAAATTGATACTTAGTTAAAGATTCGCCCATGCATTAGTTGTATTTTAGGACTTAGAGGCTAGATGTTAATGTACTTAACCCTTTAATGACGGATGGTACCTTAAGGTCCACCAGAAATAATAATATAAATTGTACTACAATGCCTCGTTTCTATAAATGTTTCTACATGTGTATATATATAGATGTTTAGTTGTTGAGAAAGAAACCCAAAATGTGTATCATTTCAGTGACTAGTTACTAAAATATTTAGTTTTCAATAACAATAAAACCTATACGTTCTGGTAACAAGAGTGACCGCGTATGCTGCGGACTAGTCCTTAAAGGGTTAAGGGGTCGTGGTTTCTTTCCAGTACGTAGATTAAATAATTTAGTAAGTCTTGAGGCGTAATTGGTGATAAAGAACCAAGCAATGATGGATTACTTAAAGAATTCTGGTTTCAATCACAGAGAAGAGAAAGCAATGACCAATCAATCAAGCAAAAATGTATATTTTATTTCCTGATAAAAGAATATTTTATTTCATTTCTTCAAGTAAATACTTCGAAAAATTTCATGATAATCTATCTTCGTATCTAATCTTTAATTAAAGCCTCTTTGTTCCTTTACTTATTGTGCATACTTCGCATAGTATTACAGTCATAAATAGCTATTTGAAATAGAACTATTTCTCCTACATTTAATACCGCGAATACATTATGGATAGTCCTCCTTTCAACATACACTAAAAATAATCATACCTTGACTGCCAGACACGGGATATAAAAACTCATTTTATCGAAGGCGACATGGTAGTAACACATGGTAATGAGGTATAGTCACAAGACATGGTTAATAGGACATCGTGGAGAATAGTACATACGAATTCTGCATTAATATTTACTTTTTCCTCGGGCACGGAGGTAAAAAATGGTAGCGGGGAAAAGTAATTATTATTGTCGAGACTTTTATTTCTTTAACAGCAGACGCACTTAGCTATTATTTTATTATGGACCGAACATACGAAGTAGCCTAAGCTGAAACCCATCAGTTCAAAGTTGGTATTCGTGGTTCATTTCTGTACATATTTATAACTCTACCAATTAAAGCCGGCTATCGTATGTCAGTGGGTAAACGAAGGGAAGACTCTCACCGGTACTGGTAACAACATTCCGGGAATTAGTGCAATGGGCCGCATTGGTTGCCTGAGCGCCGTTGCCAGTTTCTGTCCCTCCAAACTTTTAGCTTCTATACTTTCCACGCATCAAGTATTAGGTCTTAAACAGTTTTGCTTATTGGGTCCTCCTCATTATCTATATTAACTACCTTTAGGCAGGTAAAATGGAAGGTGGAAGACCAGGTAAAAAGAACAGTCCTATTTTTAGGTAATTTTTTTTTTTTTATATATATTATTCACAAACACTACTTTGGTGAATCGACTTCACACTAAATTCTGTACCAATAGACATTATAGAAATTTATTCCATTACATATACTTTTATTTATGCCAAAAAAATGTATTTTTATACTATACTCATACAGGTACGCTTTCCATAATTTACGTGTGTATGTGTGTGTATGTATGTTGTGTGTGTGTGTGTGTGTGTGTGTGTGATAAAATCGTTATCTGAACAAATTTTGTCTCATTTCTTATTCCTTGTAATTTTAGTAAATTTGAACAGAGTAATTTGCATAAAAATTGTCACGGATTCTTATAATAATAATATTAATAACTTTGAGATACAGTGGCTCGATTTTCATATATATACAGGGTGGCCCATAAGTCCAAATCGGTTATAATTAAAACGAAAATCCATCTAGCGGAGCTCACACTGACGTAATCGATTACTAACGAAAGAATATTTGTCGACATGGTTAGATTTTGCACTTTGGATAATCAATAAATATTTATAAACTTCTTACTTGGTTTGATTTTTTGTATTTTCACTTTAATTATAACTGATTGGGATATAGGTTGCAGTCAAAAGCCGAAATCGGTCAATGGGGGTAGTGACTGGTCAATACACGTATTCACCAGTCATTACTGGTATTGACTGTGGCTTTTGACTGACACACACACACACACACACACACACACATTATACAAGCATCATAACTTTATATTAGTTTTCGATTACTGTAGTAATATACTGACTTTTTGCAATTTGACTTTTAACTGGGTAGGCGGCGCATGCCCCGCTTACCCTGACTGCACGCCACTGATACACACACACACACAAGTACATATCACTAAAAGGTACGTTTGCTCCTATTCAGTGCTATCTTTTGTATCATTTTCCTCCTACAAGGAAAATAGCTATGTTCTATGTGGTTCGGAACCCACGTAAAATTGTAGGTCCCCTCCGCCACCAAGGAGGACATGCATAATACACAATTACGAACACAGTTAGGTAGACCAGCCATGAGTGGATCCTAGGGTCTTTGTTGGTCTGAAACATTATAACATACTGTGTTGTAGATGTTTTTCGTGGGGTTCAATTTAGTTTAGGTTAGGTTAACCTAATCTAAAATAAAATTTTAAAAACTGGCTATGTAAAGTCTTGAGGTAGCATGAAGTAGTAATAAATTGATTTCGAGTTTTTTAATTAAAATCCTAACGCGAGTGGAATTTGTAAAAATGATCATTATATACGGTAAAAGAGCGCATTCTCTAAACATTTTAATGGAACCGTTCACTACTTAAATGCAGAAAGCAAGTGAATAAAAATTTGAAAAAATAAAAGACATCACATGTAGGAGCTAATGTAACTTCAATGACTACCACCAAAAATGTAGGAGGAATTTGGCAATTTAGGAAAAAAAAAAAACCCAAACGAGGTTAACGAGGTATATATATATATATATATATATAGTTTAATTTTTGTTTGTAAATTTATTTTTTAGTTTTTGCGAAACTATTTGGCAGGAACGCTGTTTGCAAGTTCCATAAACTTTAACTGAGTTTTCCAGACCTTTGAATGCTGCGTCCACTTAAACGGGGTTCTCCCAGTTTTCCAGTTTCGCTCATTGGGTATTCTGCGTTTGGAATTTCATTGTGTTTGGCTGGCTTCAAAAGATGTTACAGATGGTGTGGGTGAGAGATAATAATAGAAAAGTAGAGAGGGAGAGCAAATGAAAGGGAGAGGGAGAGGAAAGGGAGAGGAAAGGGAGATAGGGAGATAGGGAGATATATGAAAGAAGAATGCGGCGCTGGGTTGAGAAAAGAGGCCTGCGAAATAAAATTGTAGGTGTGAAAATGGAGAGAGAGAGAGAGAGAGAGAGAGAGAGAGAACGCGCTCTGGGAGGGACCCATTTTATTTTTACAACAGGGAAAGAATGTCTAACATCGGTTTATTATCAAGGCAAAGATTAGAATTACATACGTTAAATCTTGCTTTAGGAGGAATTGGGAGGGAAATGTAAAGAGGAAATTAAGAAGAAAACTTCTCGTCTTTATTGAGAGAAATTATACCATTGAATGTACTCAACTGATGAATAAATGCGGGACATTTTGTCTAAGTACTTTGTAAGTACTTTTTAGTACTTCATTACTCATGCGTTAATTTTTTTTTCTATACATGAAAATATTAAATAACTTTTGTACTTTGTACACGCTGACTGGTAGATTAGTAGATACCGTCTGGTAGATACACTGACTGGTAGATTAGTAGATACCGTTTGGTAGATACACTGACTGGTAGATTAGTAGATACCGTCTGGTAGATACACTGACTGGGAGATTAGTAGATACCGTCTGGTAGATACACTGACTGGGAGATTAGTAGATACCGTCTGGTAGATACACTGACTGGTAGATTAGTAGATACCGTCTGGTAGATACACTGACTGGTAGATTAGTAGATACCGTACATTTTACGAGAAAATCGTTTAGATCTTCATTGCGTTAAAAAACGCAAATGAACTCATTAACATTTTTGCTTTTATTTCCATTTGCCGCCGTGTGTACAGTCAAAGATTTCATTATCGTATGCTAATGTATTCTCTATTGTTCGTTATTATAAGAGCCATTATCGCGGTATACTGAATGCCTCGTCTTCCTCCTCCTTATATGGAATGATTTTAATCAGACTTTACTTCTTCTTCTTCTTCTTTTGCCTCTGCGAGATGTCAGTTAATCTGGTCGAGAGATTAGGTTAGGCGTGACGGGTTCACACTCTCCCGAGCCCCTTTTAAGAGCGTGTCTGATTAAACACGAATTTCTTCCAAGGTCATTTTAAGGAGGCGAATTTCGCTATTGTTTTTTGTCTAGTCATATACGGAGGCATTCATTAGGTATACACGCAACTTCTTCAACCGGCACCGCGTGTATACACACACACAACTACATATATATATATATATATATATATATATATATATATATATATATATATATATATATGTAAGTGGTGCATTTAAATGGTATCCTGTAATACCAAAATTAAATATAAAATGATAAGGGAGCTTATATCATATATAAAGTTTTCTTTTTAAACAATTTTGCAGTATAATAAAAAATCAATTATACAGCAGTTTATCCCAAATATAATCACACACACACACACACACACACACACACACACACACACACACACCTATAATTAACTCATTCAAAAACTTTTAGTAACAATCAATACCGAGTTTGTGGTTTGTTTTATATAATTATCAAATACACAAAATTAGTAGGGATATAATTAACAACATGTTTTGGATATTGTTATAATTGGCACTGTATTAAAAATCAGGGAAAGGAGAGCCAATTTCCTAAATGTCTATAATAATGCTTTTAGTTAAAAAAAAAAAAAAAAAAATGCTTAATATGGATAGAGAAACGAATTGTAATGTCTTAAAAGAAAATCTCGCCCTCCTTTTTTTCATCACCCTGTACCCCTTAAAAAAAATATGAAACATCCTTTAATAAAGATAGGGAGGGGGGGGGGACTTTGTTCCTATATGATAACCACTACATTTGAGTTGAGGGAATCTACGTGCTATGCAATTGCTAAAAACAGGCGTACAAAAAAGAAAAAATTGTTGGTAATTTAAGGTGTTGTGTTTAAAATTCAGTTTTCAATGAAAGATGCGTGAAGTGTTGCAAATAACTTAGAATTTAAATCAAAGTAGGGCTACATTGCTCGTCTTTCTAATCTTAATTTGCTGTCTTTGTTTCGTATGAACGTTTTCCTAGTAATAAATATGGTTTAATTTTACTGATGTATACGCAGTAGTTTAAGATGACGCCTTTGGTGTCATAATATGGGTACAATTATATAAATGCACCACATTTATTATAGCATCTCGCCAGACGTTTCGAAACTAACGTTTCAAAGTCATCGGTTTATAATATATTAAGTTAAAAAATTGAATTATTATCAGTAAAATTTGGTTTAATTTTATTTACATAAAGAGACTGTGGAATTCTTAAGTCTGTTACGACATATACTGTGTATATATATATATATATATATATATATATATATATATATATATATATATATATATATATATTATACTTTAGTTTGTAATACTGGCGAAATTAAACTCATTTTAGCGTTTGAACAAGTTTATTTATTAATGTCTTATTCAATAATCAGTGACAGAACCTGGTACAGCGATCAGGCCAACAAATGTGGACCATTGCGCTAACTCCCATATATACTCGCACTATCGTAAACATTTTTTGCCAGCGTTCGTGCTTCAGTTGGCACCATCGCTTCCCTATAAGGAAGAAAAGATACTGAGGGTGGGGGTTCGGAACCCCGATGATACTGGTAATAATAATACAGGAATTAGAGCAGTGAACCGCATTAGTTGGCCTGATCACTGTACCAGTTTCTAGACCTCTTGAATGAATTACCACCGTAACATTTTAAGGTAAAATGCACAATATAATAGGATACATTTCGTACAATGAACTCATGAACAAATTTGTATTATAAACTATTGAAGAACTAATCAAAATCTTGATTAAATTATTTCACTAGAATACAAACGAGATGAAAAGTCATTTTGCAGACTTTTAAACCGTGATTTTCCTTCTCTAAAATTTCAAATGTGAAATTATCTTTTTTCTTTTGTGTAAACACATCATGTCTTCAAAAGTCTCGATGAGCGACAATCAAAAGAAAGTTAATTTAAAAAAAAAAAAAATCTTTTATACTTACAAACACGTTGTTGAATTTGTGTTATTGCAACAACTGTTCTCGTTAAAGAATAGTGACATCAATTGCAAAGGCAATAATGTGGGAAAGTAGGACCTAGTGGGTCTTAAACCCATCCACAACCTCTTCCTTCCCCACCTCCGTCTCTCCTCAAGAAGTTCGTTCAAGCGAGACTGATAATTAAACTTTTTTTTTAGTATACTCCGTTGAACTCCATTGACGCGGGTTCGAAACCCACTAGTCTTCTAGTTTCCCCTCCCCCCTTTATTGCCTTTTCAATTTCCATGTTATTTAAGTACGGTCATTGTACTTGAAATGGATTTACGACAGTGACTTTTTTTTTACTTGTCGATTCAAGAGATTTGCTTTTAAATCTATTCCATTCTTTGAAGCAAAAATTGATCAGAGACGCGTAAACGTCAATCTTTCATAGATTTTAAGTGAGGAGGGCCAGAAACTGATACGGAGCTCAGGCCAACTAATGTGTCCTATTGCTATAACGCCTCTATTATTATTACCAGCCTCATCGGGAGTCGAATACCCGACCTTAGTTCATAGGAAAAAAGGTGTTACTAGCCGAGTTACGGATGCTGAGGAAGACATCGTCAAAACAAGACTTTCAAGACTTCTTCGCTTTACACACACTTAATTCCTCTCATTAAAATGGAACAAGGTAATGAAAGGTAATTTTTTATACAGGAATTCTTAGTTGGTTTTAAAGAGAGATAAAGAACCGGGATCAAAAATTGAGCTTCGCTCAGTGCAGCGATCTGAATTGTTCGAGAGAGAATTGAAATTTGCATTTTTACAACTGGTCTGTTCTGCGATCTGTCAAATAAGAAGGGTTGTCTGTTCAAGGATTTAATTTCCATTATAATACATTTCATTCGCTACAAGAATCAAGTTCACCGACTGTATGTTTATACGTGTACACGATGACCGCTACATACATACATATTATAATTATATATACTGTATATGTACATATATACTGTATATATATATATATATATACTTTAAGAGGGTTTGGACGACGGCTGAAGATCGATCTGCGGTCGACCCCTTTGTAGCATCCCGCCTCGTTTGCGGGATTTAGTGGAGGAGAGAATTGCTCAGTTCTTTGAGGAGGACATTAAAAAGTTTTGGGCTTCGTATTGCGAGGGTATTTTCCATAAGAACAAGAAATTTTTATAGTGGGCACACTAGGGGCCACTTCGGCCCATCGAGGTGGCTCCACTATGTAAAAACTGCCTGTACATTGGCAACAACCAATTTTTACAAAACTAATTAATTATTTATCAATTTAAAACTAATTAATTATTAATTTAAAACTAAAGATAGAATCTCTGGATCCAGAGGATCAAAGTCATAATAGGCTACTATCTACAAATATGTTACACTATATCTATTTATAACTGACATGCAAATATATCAGATCCAAAGAATCCAGTCAATTTCATTACGGTACCTATCAATACCAGTACCTTGCCAACCAAAAATAAGTCACGGTCCATATCAATTGCGGACCAAGTCACAATTACAATCATATACATTACAATATATATATACTTAGGAGGAAAAGTGTAGGTGTGGCTGTAAAGACTGTACAGTAATGTAGAAATGTGTGTGCACCCATTTTGGGTCTCCCATTTAAAGGTGTTTGTGGAGCAAGTGAAGATCATGAGTTTTTCAATACCTCACAGTACTATGGGGGGCACCGCTCGGCAGAGGACTCTCTTTAAATGGGGTGTGTAAGGACAGAGAGTATCCCCTAACCCAAGATGCTGCCTCCCTATATCCCACAACACTTGTGTTGAGCTGTGGGATCTATCACCTAAATGCACATAATATATATGAAATAAACTAGTTTCCATGGCCCCCTGTTCCATCGCAGTTGGGACAGTACAAAATCTCTCTCTTCTCTCATTCCAGTGTGTTTCTATTTCGTTTCTAAAGTTAGGGACAAAACCCTCGAGTATTTTCCGTGTGTGTATTATTGTGTACCACTTGCGTCTTCCTCTCAGAGAGTAGAGTTTCAGGGATTGTAATCGAGACCAGTAGTCTTCACCTTTTGTTTCCTCTATCTTAGACGTAAAAGTCCTTTGTATGGCTTTTATATTTGCGATGTCTCGTTTTCTGTATGGGCTTGTGAGTATTGAGCAATACTCAGTTACTGGGTAGGACTGACTCTTCCATAATTTTAGCATGATGTTTGCTTTTCTGCTGCGGAAGCTCCTCCAGATGAGTCCCATTATTTTTCTAGCTGTTGTAATTTTAATGTTATAGTGCTCTTTGAATTCTGCATCCGACGACATTATTACTCCAAGATCCCTGACTTGTGGATTTGGTGTTATCCGTTTGGTTTGCAGAATTCTGTACCCTTTATTCTGCAGTACCTTGTCATCATCATATCACATGGTCACATTTGTCGAAGGCTTTAGGCAAAGTCAGTGTATATTACATCTATGTTTTGTCCTCGACAATGTTTCCAATATTTTCTCCTGGTGGTCTAATGGCTGTAGTAGGCATGATCTTCAAGGATTGAAGCCATGTTGTTTAGATTCTATAAATTCTTTTCTTGTAGATAGTAAGTAGGTTTGCCTCTGATTATATGTTCAAAACACTTTATAAGATGGAAGGCGAGAGCGACTGATCGATAATTCTTAGACATTGCTCTGTTACCTCTTTTAAAATAAGGAGGCAATGTTCGCGTTCTTTAATGGAACTGGAATTTGTCCTATGCCGAGTGATTTTCTCCATAGAGGAGAGGTTTGGCAATACTCTCTCTACATTTCTTCAGAAACGTGTCACTCCATGTGTCTGGCCCTGGTGCCGAATTTTCTCGCATTTGTAATTAACTCCTTAATTAAGCCTTAACTACATATCCTTCCGAGAACTCTAAGTCTATTAATAGGTTCGTGCCCGAACATGTTCTTGGCTGATTTGTATCAGTATTAAAAAAATTACCTGGTTTTTCTACTTTTTCTCGGACTTAGTGGTGCTAAACACAAAGTTAAATTGTTTGTTAAGCAATTCGCTCATTTTTGGGGGGTCATTTGTGTACTCGGTCGCCCCATCTATCAACGGACCAATACTCTCTTTACACTGCATTTTTCTTTCCGCAAACGTGTAGAAGTATTTTGGGTTATTTTTATGTTTTCGTTTTCCTCTTCATTTGTCTTATGGATGAATGTTTGTTTTAGGTCCAATACTATTTCGCATAGTTTCTTTTTGTAGTTTAGTCTCCTTGCTTCAGTTCTGCGCTTGTAGACAATATTTCCATTGTCTAAACAGTGTCCTGATTTTTCCCTCGAACTTACTACGTTTACTTTTTGTCTCTTCGGAACATGTTTCAGCAATACAGGTTTAGCTTCTTAATTTTCTATTATACATAGTATTTCTTCTGGAGTGTTCCCAATTTACTTTCTTTAAATCTTCATTTACACTTTCCCAATTTACTTTCTTTGAATTTATATTTAAACCTTCAAATATTCCTTCCGACTCTCTGGGATGCATTTTCGGACCTCTGGTTGCTAACTTTAATTGCATATCGAGTAGGTTATGGTCGGCGAAATTTCTGTGCGTTACCTTTTTATTTATTATCATCTCATTGTTACGACCACTTCACAGATTTCCTGGATAATGTTCCATAATATCTAATAGCATTATTGCCTGGGTTCTATCATATTTTGTAATGTTACCATGAAACTTCTCAACATATATAACTTGATCATTTTTCTTCCATATTATGAATGGAAAATTAAAATCTCCATAAATTAAAGTATTTCGTGTTGGAATTTCAAGAAAGTTTAATATTTTTCTATTTCATTTGTAGCGAGTTGAAATTTACTTTTTGTAGTGGTCTGTAGATGTTCATAATAGTTAGGTTCAGTTCTTTTACTCTTAAAATAGTAATTTCGGCTGTACTGTTTGATTTGCTTACCTTCACCTCACATATGTGTGTGTTTTTCGCATAGATGCAACACCCTCCTCTTCGTCTCGCAACTCTTCCTGCTCTGTATATGTTGTAGTCCAGTATTGCTATTTCGGTATCCTTGATACAGTTTTCATAGCCCTTTTCGCTTTTTTGGAGGGTGTTTCCGTTAGACATCATATCTATACTGGTTTCCAGAGCTAAATTTTGCAAGTATTGTAACTTGCAGTCAGTCTGCATGGTCAGTATACAGACCTTGTATGTGTGTGTATAATAAATTTATAGGGTTTCCAATCTTCGTGCTAGGTTTTCCTTGATAATGGTGGTTTCCTGGTCGATGTTGGACCGATGCATTTGGGAGTACTGGGGCTGCGGCCGTTGATATCATTGTAGATGTTGTATTAACGGTGGGTGATGTTGAATAAGAGTGTGATGTATGCAATGCTGGGGGTGCATATGTCTACGAAGTTCTGTCTTTTCTCATTAGAAGGGACAGTTGTGCTTTTATCACACTCATTTCCTCTAAAAAATGTACTTCATTACCACTGTTATTATTTCTATTTACGATTTGAGCTGTTCTTTCTCGTTCTCCTGTTTGAGTACCTTTAATATGAAAATACGGACACTCCATATTTAGGCACTTTTTCTCTCACTTCACTGTCTGCACATAGAAGGGTGGCAATAGCAGCAGTTTGTTCCGTACCTGCAATTTCCATTCCTCATCATGTAGAAACATTTTCCGAGGTGATTATACATGCAGTTTGAGCCATATTTGCAGGAACCTGTTTTGTAATATTCGCATATAGTTCATCGTTTAGATTCATTACGAGTCGTATGGAATTTAATTTCTTTCCTCTTTTCTGCCACCATTTCTTCTCTACTCAGTGGATTTTTTAAATCTTTTGTGCGTTTCATTTGTATTCATGGTGTATCTTGCGCAGGGGGTATTTCTCCGTCTAAAGCTACTTCTGAACCTCCCTGTAGTGTTTCCCTCGGTGTCCTGAATCCCATTTTCGTTTGTGTCGGCGTTTTCTGACGTTTCCTAGTTTTCTGTCGGTGAATGTTGCAATCGATTCTTCTATTTCAACATTCTCCATTCCAGTTTGTATTACTTACCTATCGTTTTCCATCCACTTGACGCGCACGAAGCCATAAAAGCCTATGATTTTGTCGTCTATTCTATTTATAATTTTCCTGTCCTTTTTATCTAAGTTTATGCATTCGTATTTTTAAATGTACTGCGCAGAATGCATTTTTAGGCCGTGGTCTGGTCTATTTCATTTTTACAATTGCAGAGTTGGTATGCAGCGCATTCTATTGAACATAAACCAGCTCTATTCAGCTTTTTGGATTTGCAGCGATTCACACAACTGCCATTATTTATATATATATATATATATATATATATATATAATATATATATATATATATATATTGCCTCAAAAGTCCTGCACCATAGGCTTTATTCACACTTACGAGGTTTACGAGTCGAAATGGTTTATAAGTGATGTTTAATTAAAATATATGTTCAATAATGTTTAATAGCATGTACAATTAATCAAAAAGCTATCTTAAAATAATATAGCTAATATAGCTTCAGTCAATTTAATTATTTTTTAATAGTATGTATAATTAATCAAAAAGGTATTAATTTTATTAGTCGAACATTATCGAACATATGTTGTAATTAAACATCACTTATAAACCATTTCGACTCGTAAACCTCGTAAGTCTGAATATAGCCGATGGTGCGCGAGTTTTGAAACACCCTGTGTGTGTGTGTGTGGTGTTGTGTGTGTGTGTGTGTTGTGTGTGTGTATATATATATATATATATATATATATATATATATATATATATATATATATATTAGAACGGCCGCTGCACCTAAAGCCCCCATGAAACCAATCTAGGGGTGGGGACTAGGAAGGGCGGGTGTTACTAAAACCTTCCATGGTTCTCCTTTAGTGTGCATACTACAAGTAAATTTGGTTCAGATTACCCTAGCCGTTAAAAGATCAGACAGACAGACAGACAGACAGACAGACAGACAGACAGACATCATCATCATCCCCTATATATATATATATATATTAGGAGAATGTTTCAAGGTAGTTTTTTAATTATTAATTTTATACCAAATTAATTGCTTCATTACGTGTATTATTTTTATTTCTTTGTTAGTCGTAATTTTTTTAGTTTTTAAATTTTATTATTTAATTAATAATTAATTAATTTCTCGTATCGTTTATTATTTTAATGAATACTCTACGTTTTTGATGGCATTTATCTCCTACCAGTGAAGATTATCATTATTATTATGGAAAAAATTTAGCATTTCCTTTTTTTTTCCTTCTGAAAGTGCCCCAACAACTAAGTCTCGTCCTTTCCGCGTCTTCCAAAGGTCATCCTTGGTCTTGTGATACGTAATTCCGATGAGTTCATCCGGCATTGAGGAAATAATCTGACTAATATTTATTTTTAGTGATTTCAGGAAATTCCCTAACTCCATATACAGTATGCCATATATATATATATATATATATATATATATATATATATATATATATATATTATATATATATCCTTTGGTTCATACGATATAAGCTTTGGTTAGCTTCCGCCCGAATTGTTCATTCTGACGAAGGTCAAGCTTTTCACTCCACCTTAGACCTACAGTTTAACGTGGAATCCGAACCACGCCCCACCAGCAGCACAGCGTCTTAACCACTAGGCCACCTAGGGTACCCATTTATCTACCAACCACTTTCTTTATTGTGTGGAAGGATGAACAGCTGGGTTTTGCTGCGCGCCGGTTGCCGTCACCGGGTCTCGAACCCGGGGCCGATGGATTAGCGACGCTAATCACTACACCACCGCAACGGTTGGAAATAGCACCGTTGTTGTATTAACTTCTTTACTCGATATTAGCCCCAAATCACCCCCTAAAGTATGGCAGACCGGTTGTGAAACACCCTCTCTCTATAGTCTGGAACTATAGGATAAAATAATTAATTCAAGTTTTTCCGTTTATGCAAGTGCCCATGATGTCCTTGAGCAAGGAAGAACGCATCCAGGTAATTCTGCTTGTAGGAAATCGGAGTCAGAGGGAGGTCGCTGAGGAATTTAACAGATTGCATCCGGACCGCGCGCCGATAATACACAGCTGTGTCAGCAAACTTGTAGCAAAGTTCAGGGAAACGAGATCCATAGGAGATAAACCACGCAGTGGACCTCCGAGGACATCCACCAACGATGACACAGCCGCTACCATCTTCGCTCATTTTACAAACAGTCCCCAAAAGTCTCTTCGGCGTTTTTATTGCCGTTATCATTATTTTGCCCTATGGTTCCAGACTTATATATATATATATATATATATATATATATATATATATATATATATATATATATATAATAACACGCAGGAACACGCGTGGTTTTTTTTTTATGGAACAAAAATTCTCCCACCGGGATTCGAACCCAGGACTTCCTGAGTGGGATTCGCGAGTAGCAGTAATAATATTCAGTCAGGAGGACCAGAAACTGGTACAGCGCTCAAGCCAAATATTGCGACTCATTGCTATTACCAGCGTTATCGGGGTTCAAATCCCTGACCTCAGTGTCTTCACATTGCGTATGGGGAAACGGGAACAATGCTACCCACTGTGCTACCCTGGTTAGCTCAATGGGTAACACCGTTTCCACATAAACTAAGTGAAGACACTGAGGTTGTAATAATAGAAAAGTTAGATCAATGGGTCGCACTGTATCAGTTTCTGATTCTCCCCATTGACCATTATTACACCATATTTGTACAAACTATCCTGTTATGAATGAAAATAAAACTGTTTCAGTAATTTTCCAGCCCTTCACTTTACATTGTATTCAGTAAAGTTATTAGCTCACCTTCTTTACTAAATATCCCACACGTCAAGTTTATACTGAAGGTGGCCTTGAATTCATCGTTTAATACCACTCATGCCCATTGTTTAATTGAGACTATGGACTAATATTCTTTCAAAACACTAACTTTATCCATGGGTGAAGAAAGGAAAACTAATAGTGAAGAATTATACTCAAGAATATCTTCACACATAAATTCTCTAAAATAAATTCTGTAAAATAAATTCTGTAAAATAAATTCTGCTACCAATATAGGCCTATACTTAAAGAAGAGACATCATTCAAAAGAAAAATCAAATACTTTTAAACTGCCTTCTTTTTTTGTGGTGGTTATTAGTCTTTTACTGATTTCGTCTTTTATATAAAAAATTTAATGATTGTTTAGTCTTTGTTGACAGATTCTGAACTGTTACAGAACAGGAAGAGACAACCGGTGTGTGGATTTTGTCTAAGAAGTCCGATTTCTTAGCATTTAAGATCAAAGACGAAGAGTTTTCCGCGAAAAGCAAGCGTTTGGGCTTCTGAAGTCAAATTCCATCAGTGGTGGCAACTCTTGCAACGATGAGCAGCCAAGATAAATAACTTGTCAGAGTGGTTTGCTAGTTTTTTGTAGGCCAACTGAATTTCCTACAGAGCTCACCAACAATATAGCGAGTGTTTCATCATCATCATCTAGATTCTAAACATATGTAGTCGAAGTTGCAGAACACACTGGGAAGTTCATAAAAATTTGTAAATATTTAAAAGGAATGGACAAAATGCTTGAAAACGGGTGGTAGGATAAGAATCAGATAAAATGTCCAATAAATTTTTCATTTTTGTGTAGTCTTTTATCTATTTATTACAGCTAACCTTAAGACCATCTTGGCATTACGATTTCAAAATTATGTAGGATGCACTTTTTTCAATAACACACTTATTTTTTATACTTTCGATGGCTTCGAATGACGGTTCAGGATCAGCCTGCGGTCTATCCCTCTGCAGTATTCCTTCTCATTTGTGGGTTTTGGAGGAGGAAAGAGTTATTTTCCAGTCTCCTCCTCTCCCCGATAGCCAACTACGTATGGCTGGTCTGGGACTTTGCTCAAAAACCTATTCAATTGGTTCTTTAATTCATTTAGGTTGGTGTGCTGGAGTTTCCTCAGCTATTTTAGCAGCGCCTTAAAGAGTTCTGGTTTTTGTATTCTGAGGTCCATGAAAACGAAGATGTAAAATACTCTCGGAATACAAGGATTAAAACTCTAACGCGCTGTGGAAAGAGCTGAAGAACCTTCAGCGCACCAACCTGAATAATTTTCTATGGCTCCCACAGCAGCTGGGATAATACAGAATCTGCCTCTTTATTCATTCCAGTGTGTTTTTCATTTCTAAAGTTTGGGACATATCCCTCTAGTATTTTTCATATGTTTATTACTGGGTATCGTTCACATCTTCTTTCCAGGGAGTAGCGTTTCAGAGTTCGTAGTAGAGACCAGCAGTCTTCACCTTTTGCGTCTGAGATAAAGGAAGCGAAAATCTTTTGTGTGGCTTCTATGTTTGCAATGCCTCGTTTTCTGGATGGGCTTGTAAATAATGAGCAATACTCAATTATTAGTAGGACTAAACTCCTCTATAATTTTAGAATGTTCCCTTTTCAAGTATGGAAGCTCCTCCAGATAATTCCCATTTTTCTTCGAGCTGCATTCTGGAGCTCTTTGTTGTTACCGTATCTTATGAGTTGAAATTTTTCTTCATTAAAACTTCATATTGTTGTCTTCCGTCCACTTGAATAATGTTTCGCTGCCATTTTGTATCTTTTTCTATGTCACCTTCACAGCAATAACAATTGTTTTAAGAGAATTCTCGGCACAATTTCTTCAAATCTTTGGACAATACAAAAAGTATGGAAGAATGAGAGTTTGATGTAATTTTAACAGAATATTGTACAATATATTTGTTACTACAATCTTACCACAGTTTTTGAAGAAATCCCAAGCCCAAAATACGCGGAATTATACATGTACATACATTATACATAATGTATGTACGTGTATGTATAATGTATTTACATACATGTACATATATTATACATAATGCATACATATATGCTATGAAATCATAACATATTACCAACGTAAATATAATGTAGCACGAAAGGTAATGACGAATGCGCCAGTTTTAGAGTTCAGGAATGTCCTTACATAAATGCGTTGTTAGGATTCCCAAGATGGCTCCCACCCAACCTTCAGAAGAAAGGGAATAGGACATTAAGTATTACCAACAGCCGACTTTTTCAAGACATCATAAGAATGCCTGTATGTCTAGTCTACGTGGCTCACTGGTTAAGTTTCCTACAAGTGAAGATACTGAGGTCGGGGGTTGCGCAAAGAGCCGCATTAATTAGCCAGAGGGGTATACCAGTTTCTACTTTTCCTGAATACTTAAAACAATAAAATAACCCGTTCTGAACCTTTTTATAGATATCAGTTTATACGTAATTACGGACAACGTTCTTAAATTAAAAAATACCACAATAAATACTAGAAATAATTTATATATATACACACACACACACACACCACATATATATATATATATATATAATTTAACACACTAGGAACGAATCGGCGGTAAAATAAAGGAAAAAAATATATATATATAATTTAAACGGGACAGAAACTTCAAATAATATATTTTCAGTTAAATTTTATCAGAACTCATTGAAAAGGAATATTTATAAAGCCGTTTATCAAAAAAAGAAAAAAAAGAAAAAAGCAATTAAATGTATAAAAACGATAGCCATTTTTTTGAAAGCCTTTTCAGTATTTGGAACTAAAATAAAAGTGTATAATCGACCATCAATTAAATTTAATTACATTTCGAATCGTCGTTATAAACATGCGATCTATCTATCTATCTATCTATTATATATATATATATATATATATATATATATATATATATATATATATATATATATATATTACAGTAAGATTGTGAAGCTAGTGATTTTATGAAATCCCTGAAATTTTTTGTAATTATTGAAATTACTCGAAATTACTGAAAATTTTAGGGATTTCATGAAATCAGTAGTTTCACAATCTTACTCCAACACACACACACACACACACGTGTATATATATATATATATATATATTATATATATAATATATGTGTGTGTGGATGAGCTACTCTGTGTCGACCTATCTACCTACCTACCTATCAACTTACCAAGCTACCTGTCTGTCTGTGTCCATAAATCCAATTTGGGAGTAATTATCATCTTGTAGATTCTTGCGCTCGTCTTTCTTTTATTTCCTGACAAAAAAAAAACAAAAACGACCACCTCTTTCTCGGTCCTCAGCTTTTCCAAGCGATGTGAAAAGTGCTGACTCATTCTTGGGTCCTCTCCGGACCTTCTTGGCCCCGGAACGACGCCCGAATCACACACACATTTCCAAAAAATAAAAATTCTTTTTCGTCGTCACCTTTTTTGATGGTTTTATTTATTTTTCAGATGCTTTCAAAATGGATTTACTCCGACATCTTCCTTCATTACATTCTTCACCATTGTGTGTGTGTGTGTGTGTGTGTGTGTGTGTAATGAACATGTAACACGTTCAGTGGTTTTCATGTTATGTTTTGTGGATTTATACATAGAATGTAAGACGAGATTTCGCGCTTCGTTGATAATACTATAAATCACGAAGGATTGCTTGACTGCCCTGCAATTGGTGGGCAAATTTTTTTTTTTTCTTTTTTTCCCTTCCACTATTCTCGCCTGTTCTGTTTTCTCTTTCATTCCCTCGCTGAGTCAAATGATAAAAGAAGGAAAAAGTCTCTAATAACTGATATTTTTTTCATATAGATTAAATTTGAATGTTGGGAAGTAATTAAAAAAAGAAATGTTTCCCCCTCGTAATGCATTAGTTGAGGATTCTACATAGTACGCATTAAATCTACCGTATATTGTCACGTATATTGTCACGTTTGTTGTTACGTTTGTTGTCACGTATTAAAAGGTGTAAATAGATGCAAAAAATAATTGAAAACAACGCTTCAATCGTTTTAAAAGTAATGGAAAATACGCAATTTTTATTTTCAATATTTATTAGGTATATTAGAGTTGTAATGCCCCATACCCACAGAATACCCTGAAAATGATAAATTAATTATACGCCGATATTTTCCCCAATTTCATAATAATAATAATAATTTACAATCTGCTTTTATGCAAATACCAACTTATTTTTAACAAGAGAGAGAGAGAGAGAGAATCCAATTAGAATTAATAGGGGATGAATTACTAGTAAATACCGTAGTTAGATATAACCCTCGATTTTAAATAAAAAAGTTTTTTTTTGAGTTTGTTATTTTCAAAAGGGATAAATACGTTAATACGAAAATAATTGGATTGCACAACAAATAACTTTGTTAATTATTATTAATTAATATATATATAATATATTATATATATATATATATATATATATATATATATATATATTAGTTTTCATTTCAATTCAACAGAACATAAAAAATATGGATGAAAATTCCATGTAAACAAATGTCGACTGGAAAGGCATCATAAGACACAAATCTCTGCCCACAGAACTCTCAAATGGTTAGACCGTTTGAGAGTTATCTTGGAGACACGCAAGATAGATAGATAGATAGATAGATAGATAGATAGATAGATATTACACCATGTTCTTACTGTATGGAGTGTCGCAACTGTCGCATTTCAATGTCATAAATTGGATAAATTTAACAAATTTGACAAAATTTGTGCAACCTCTCGCCTCCTCCTCCCCCATTGACCCGCAATTACTGGCGTCTTCTTCTTGCCAGTTTCTTCTCAATGACACTCTTTGGTCGCTGAAAAGTGTGAAACGGTTTGGTCAGGTTGACAACCAATTTTTTTTTTTTTTTTTTTTTGTTGACAACCAATTATTTTTTATTTTTTTTTTTTTATGCTTAAACGGTAGAAAATGTCAGAAAAATTTTGCGATGAAAAAAAAATTAAATTCAACCAAAGTTTGGTTAATTTTTTTTGTTTTGTTTACTCTTTATTGAGATATTTCTCCCGCTGGAGCCCTTAGCTGAGTGGGTATGTAATAATGACCATTCAAGAGTACTAAAAGCTGTTATAGTGTCCAGGCCAACTAACGCGGCTCATTGCTGTAATTCCTGGATTATTATTTCCAGTATCATTTTGGGGTTCCAATCCCTGACCTTAGTACCTTTTTTTGAGATATTTCTCCCGCTGGAGCCTTTAGCTGAGCGGGTATGTAATATTGGTTATTCAGGAGGGGTAGAAACTGTTATAGGGCTCAGGCCAACTAACGCGGGTCATTGGTGTAATTCTTGGATTATTATTATTATTATTACCAGTATCATCGCGGGTTCGAACCCCTGAGCTCAGTGTTTTCACTTCGCTTTCAGGTAAACGGTGTTGCACACTAAGCTACGAACGCTGGCTTCGATTCCCGATGGTGCCATGGCTAATAATAATAAGACAGTTAGGATAATGGGCCGCTTCGTTTGATCTGAGCACTATGCCAGTATCTGGCCCTCGTCACTGACTCTTATTATTATTTCTTATGTAATAACTCTAGTTTTGGCTTCAAATTCTAAGCAATATATTTTTTTTAATTTAAATTATGGCACTGAATTTATTTATTTTTAATTTCATTTTTAAATTATTAGAATAAATAAATTAATAAATTTTAATTTAATTACTATACGTCCTTTAATTTATCTATAATTAATGTATATTACGTAAAATCTTACCTTCACATTTATACTCATTATTCCCCCTTATAATTACCGCATGGTGATGATGACGTCACGTGAGCGTCATATCGAGAGATCTTTTGATAATGTATCATATCTCATTATACATTTTGATAATTTTTTTTTTCTTATAATTTCACTCAAATTCATTTATTTCAGTCTTTATTTCTTGTCATCTTTATCACACACACACACACACACACACACACACATACACACCCACCTTTGGTATACCTTAACCTTTAACCTTTGGTTAGCTTCCGCCTGAATTGTTCATTCTGACGAAGGTCAAACTTTTCACTCCACCTTAGACCTACAGTTTAACGTGAATCCAAACTACGCCCCACAAGCAGCCCAGCGTCTTAACCACTAGGCCACCCATTTATCTACTAACCACTTTCTTTGTGTGGAAGTATGAACAGCTGGGTTTTGCTGCGCGCCGGCTGCCGTCACCGGGTCTCGAACTGATGGATTCGTAGTCAACGACGCTAACCACTACACCACTATATATTATTATTGTTGTTGATTAGCTGCGAGAAGATTTATCTTTCTGATTTGAATCCATGTTAATTTTACTGATTTTTCATGTGCTTCCAAATATTATGAGGTTTTCTCCGTAAGTGCACTTCCGAATGTTTCATAGTGAGGTAGAATGTCAGTGACACTGGTCTGTAGTTCTTTATCTGTGATCCATCTCTTCCTTTATACAAAATGTTCAGTACACCTTAATCTTAAAGGTCTTCATAATAAATACAGAATCGTAGCTATTTCTTTATTTGTTTGCGTGGGTTAGCGTTTCCTTTGTCCGGACCTACCGATAATGTAATTTCATCGCACGACGCTTTGTAATTCTTCAAAGAAAAGTTGGCGTCTCATTTTATATTATTTGTTCCCATTCGTATTGTTTCCTTAACATTTCAGTCATGTTTTTCAGATTGTGAGAAGTGTATTTTCGTCTTTCATTAGAGTTATTATATTATTAATAATTATTATTAATTATTATTGTTTTTTGGAGGGAGGGTAATGTTATAAGAATAGCTTCGCTGTCGCTTCAGTGGCGTAGTCTTTATCCTTCTTTATCTTATTTATTTATTACTAATTATTTAGTTTGTATATAATATTATTGCTATTTATCTATCACAGCTTCAAGATTTTCTTTATTACGTCTTCAGTTCGTTGTTTCTGCGTTTATTATGTAAGTTTCGAAACTCTTTGTTTCTCTCGTGAAACGGTATTAATCGTCCATTTCTTCCGCATTTGTTTCTCTATCCCCTTGTTTGTTTTTCCCTTTGCATATTTTTTTAGAATTTGTATAAGTTTCCTTCCAAGAAGTCTTTTGCTGCGTTATCCTTGAAAGAATCCAGCCCCAGTCTATTACAAACTGGGAGTCTATTATTTGCGAATACTTATCTCAGCGTTTTTCTTGTGTTTTTTTTATCTTTGTGTGTTAACATAAACATGTCTGTCAGGAAAACAACATCCTTGCTTGTTCCTACTTTTTCTTTGTATCTTTATGATCTTGGTTAATAAATACCTCTCTCATTATTTTTGTATATTTTATGAATGGGAAATTGAAATCTCCCCTAAGTAGTGTTAAGAGATTTCAGTTGTTTTTTACTACGTCTCTGATCGTTCCTAATATCATTTATGTAATGCATTTATCATATACTATGTATATCTCACACCCCCTTTTTGTCTTTCTATTACATCCATTCCCCCCAAATTTGCATTTATCTATTTGGATTTCCTTTCCAGCAATCCAGTTTTCACAATATTTACAGATGGATTGGCGATCTTTTTAGGATGTTTTTCACAATAAAATGTAAAGTCTGTTCTTGTTTCTCCTCCAATTCCTTTCAGAATTTGTTTAGGACATTTGTACTAAGATCTTGTATATTTACAAACACAGTTTTTATGTACTACTTTGTACTTCAACTTGTCAGTTTTTCTGTTTCATTGTCCTTCAAGGAAAAATGTTTCATCGTCCTTCGATCGTCTGTGAAAGTTTTCTTCACATATTTTCATAGCTACCGTTTCGATTGTATCCATAACTTCTTTCCGCCAATTTGGCAGGAGACAACCCCCATTTGGGACTACCTCCTAAGAGTCTTTGGATAGTCTGATTTTTACAGATTTGATATTTTTACAGATGTTAAAAAACTTAATTTTAATTAATGATCTTTGCTGATTATTAAAATTATATTATCTGAAACGTTACCGTAATTAAAATGCTCATTGATCAGAGATAAAGATAACGTATTTCCTTATCTACAATATTCTTATCTCGCATAGGATATGCATAGGTATAGAAATGGTGGGATTTACATTTTGTCCCGAATCTGAAGTATCTATATTTCTTATCTATAATATTTAAACATTGTAACCATGTTTTTTATATGTGTGTGTGTGTGTGTGTGTGTGTGTGTGTGTGTGTGTGTGTGGTGTTTGACGCAGTATTAACAGATTAAGATAGGCAGAAAACAAAAGATTATCTCTTTTTACAAAGTACTGCTTTTTACAATGCATCTATTCAAGTTACGAGCAACTCGCACCATCATTGCTAAGTACATAGAGGGTTAAGTACCAACGTGGCTTCCGTACGTGGCTCATCACCCCCAGAAACATTACTGCTTGAGTTGTAATCCAATATTTATAAAATGAAAATTCTCAAAGACTAAAAAATTTAAAACATTAAAATAATTTTTTTAGATGTAGGAAGAAGTGGGGGGGAGGGGGTCAAGGGCGAGCGCCGGCAAAAGTGACCCCATAGAAATAGGAGAGCCGAAAACAAGGTCTCCAAGGGCCAACGATGCCTTCTGTTTTCTAATATAAATTTTGAAAAGACTGTGTAGTGTGTAAGGCGCATGTATGTGCAGTGAGGAACAGAGAGAGAGAAGTATGTGTTTGAAAGCACGCTGGACTGCTCACAGGGTAGATGAGACACGGAAAAAGATCAGCTAAGGAGGAAAGTGACACGAGAAACGGGAGTTCCAGTATTCTCTCTCTTCTGTCTAACGTCCCCTCCCCCTACGAGTACTTTCCTGGTCGATTGGTGTCTACAGTCTCCTTTTTCAGTAATTAAATAATAATTAAAGCAAACCAAAACTAAAGGAAACAAGGACAGGACTTTCGAAAATATACGTCCAACCTTCCTTCTTCAGGTGCAGAATTAAACTGATTTGGGGGATTTTCTTCATATATTTTTTATGATATATGCAGAAAACTGGATGAGACTAGTTGCACCGCCCATCCATGTATTTACATTATTTTTAAATAGAATTTTCTTTGGATCACTTTAACATATTGCTTCCCAAAGCATTCGGGAAGCAATATGTTAAAGAGATCCCTCCTGGGAAGCAATATGTTAAAGTGATTAACACTGGGAAGCAATATGTTATAAAGAGAAAAGTTGGTTGGTTAGAAAGAGGTTGGTAATCTAGGCCAACTAACGAAAATATCACGACCTAACCTAACCAATCGTCAAGGGCGTACAGTTGACCTAACGATTGGTTAGGTTAGGTTAGGTTAGGTTAGGTCGTGATATTTTCGTTAGTTAGCCTTATAAAAAAATATGGCAAAGCATAATAAGTTAAGTTGTCCATAAATTTACATTTTCTCGACTAGTCAATCTCTAAATATTATAAACTATTGTAATGTAACTGTAATTGGTTGTGTAATGTCTATTTTTGGGAAGTAATATGTTAAAATGATTAACACTGGGAAGCAATATGTTAAAGTGAGGTTCCTGGGAAGCAATATGTTAGTGTGAGGTTCCTGGGAAGCAATATGTTAGTGTGAGGTTCCTGGGAAGCAATATGTTAAAGTGAGCCTTTTCTTCCATACAATTTAACTTCTGTTTTCTTGTTCGAATTTTTTTCAGTTGTTAGGTCTGGTTTGTTTTGTATTTTCTTTCTGGACTTGACCTCATTTTCTCCATTTTTCTTTTGGTGGTATCACTTTGTTGTTCTATTTTGATTTATGGCTGTTTTAGAACTTGTATCTTTATCTATGTTTCCTTTACGTTTTCCGTTATGCTTTTTTTTTCATGCTCTATGTTTGTTCTCTTCTTTTTCTTTTCTTTTACAGTGTTGGCCGTTTCTGTATTATTTTTTTTTTTTCGTTTTTCTCTGTAGGGAATACCGCAAAAGAATTTACCTTTTTTACAGTCTTCAAAGAAGAATTTCAATCCTTGCGTATTTGTTGCGTACAGGAGATAAGAGAAATATTTATGCTATTCCATTTCGTACACTTAAAATTTGGGTCCTGGTCTGGTCCTGGCAGGTTTGTAGACTTTGCAAAGTTGTTAGAGTTCTTCATTCTTTATCACGTTATTTACTGTAATTCAGAACCCACTTAAAATTATCTTGATTATGAGTACCAAGAAGCAGAAGGGGGGAAAGGAAAACAAGCGAAAAAAAGGGTATCTGACGACGCTCTGAGAGTAGGGAGATATATAGTGAAGGACGAGGGTTTATAGGAAGGAAGGAATACGAGGGGATAACTAACTAACTATCCGAGGTGAGGCAAGCGCTTTCGTTTACAGAGCATAGGAATTATTTCAAATATATAAGAATTTATTTACTAGAAATAATTACTTTTATAATAAACACTAATTTCAAACTTTACTTATTTACCTTCTCAGTCACATTGTATTCCCTCAAACATACAAAAAAACAGACTTCCCACAACCTTCTGTATATAGAAATATCTTCTTTTGTCTGAAATCACTCAAAAAAGAAGTTCGAAGACCGTTTCTTCTATCTAAAGAAGTTATGTATCATTAAAATAAGTTGTTATAGCATCTGACAAGAAACTTTGATACTCAAAAGAAGGTAAAAACTTCCCATAGAATGCACCTTTATAAAGAAGTTATAAGTTCTAAATTTAGAAGGTATTATTTTTAGGTACTTTTTATGCTCTTCTTAGTAAACGATATTTCCATTTATATCCTCTAAGCTATGGAATTCTTGGTACGAAGACGTCTGTCTGCAGCTTCACTTAACTTCGACGTTACTGTATTATTTCTAATCAACTGTATATATTTCTATCCTTAGTGTATGAACTGTCATTGTATTAATAATATTTGTCAATATGGACTATAAGTCTGCCAATAAACCTTTTAATTTTCATTTCATTTATTTAAACATTTACTGGGATTTTGAGCAAGACATGTGTTACAGACTATGAAACGCCCCGTGGTTTGGATCCCACGTAAAGCTGTAGGTCCCCTCCGTCATACGACCTTAGATGTTGCGAAGGAGGTTAAACAACCCCATCATTACATTTGTTACCAGGTTACAGAACATATATATATACACACACACACACACGCACTTAGTTTTTTTAAACTTTTTTTTAACAAATATTCAGGATCGGCCTGGGGACGGCCCAAGTGCGGCAACCAGCTTCATTTGAGGGATTTGAAAGAGGACAGGTACTTTCTACTCTCATTACGGCCTCACTTGGATGCAGGTTTGGATTAACCAATAGGCAGACTAAGCACGTGCTTAGGGCACCAGCAAGGCAGGGGCACCAAAAAAAAAAATTTTTTTTGAAAGAATTTGATATTTCAAAGAAAGCATAGAAGTAGTCATCATAGGAAAAATCAAAACAAGGAAATGATGGCAGTGCATCAGAAACAGCATTTAATCCTAGACACAACTTTCGCGTATCGACTTACTACGCTTTAATTGATACACTTAAAGCTCATATGAAGAGGAGAGGAAGTGTACAAAGAAGTATCGAGTAGATTTTTCTTTTCTAAACGATTTCGACTTATCTAACGAACAATATTCACAAAGTTCCCAAAAGCTAGTTGACTCATACCCTGTTGACTTGAACATGAATCTCTGTGGAGAACTACGACAGTTCCACTGTTATACGCGCTCAAAGTTTAATGAAACAGGAAAAACGAAATTCAGTCACATTGATCTTCATGACACCCTAGTGAAAGAGAGGATACAATGTGTATTTCCAAATGTAGGTATCGCACTACGTATTTTTCTAACATTGATGATTACTAACTGCTCCGCAGAACGCTCTTTTTCTCAGCTGAAAAGAATAAAAAACCCTCAGAGAACAACAATGTGTCAGGACAGACTTGATTCACTTTCCCTACTGTGTATAGAAGCGGACATGCTTCATCGAGTCAGCTTCGATGAAATTATCCGGGATTTTGCAATCAGAAAATCTAGAAAGAAGCTATTTTAATTTCAGCATACATGGAAGTTTTGTTTCATTTCGAAAGATAAAAATTTATTTTACGGTTTAGTACCGTTTTTATTTTGAATTACATATATATGGGGGCACCATAATCTTTTCAGTACTTAGGACCTCTAAATGTCTTAATCCGGCCCTGCTTGGATGTCCACGGACTTTGCGAAGGAACTTGTCTAGTTCGAATGCATGATTCTTCAGGAGCAATATGCACCGCAATTTTGGGTTCCTTTTCTGAGACACATACAGATGCACACGTTCTAATCACAAATACATTTATATTATCTCAGGCTTACTCTCACAAACTGGACCAAGAACTCGGAATATCTGCAATTTTAAACTTCTCTTCTTCAGTCCTGAATATTGTTTGTATTTTTAAATTAAAATTAAGTTTAATTTTACGTAATATCAAAGTACACACAAGGAATAAAAACATTGCAAATAGCATCACATTTCTTCCCTTATAGTTAAACAGGACTTACAATAATTAAATTTTTCGTAATATAAGTTCCTAATGTCTGTCTGAACACTGAAATTCAAAATCTTTATTGTTCAAAAGATAGTAGATAATAGAGATAGTAGAGAACAGAGATGGTAGAATAGATAGGAGAGAGAAGAGAGAGCTGGTAGGATAAATACTAGAAAGAGAATAGAGAGCAGTGGCGATCGGTGACAATAATGTGTACACACACACACACACACACACACACACACACACACACACACACACACAGTATACACCAACCTCTTTTATTTATACACCAGCTCTATCCTCCTGTTCTTGCAAATGCGTCGATTACTTTATCGTGAAAATCGGTTCTCTCCTTTAATTGAGTTAGAAGTTTCTTTTCAATATAAAGGAGTGATAAAAAGGAAAGGTGGTCTTGCCCGTGTGAATTTCTAAAATAGGTTTTGATCCTCTTAATGGCAGAAAAACTTCGTTCGGCGGATGAACTGCTGGCAGGAATAGTTAATACTAATGAACTTGGTTTATAGAGTTGAGGCAGGACCTCTTGCAGTTCGCATGAGACAAGATAGCTAGGCGTAGGCCTACCAATTTTAATAATGTCTCACTTTTCTTCAAATTGTCTAGAACTGAACGAACAAGATAACAAAGTTTCAGTTATACAATTACACTTTTACACGCCATCATTATCTGCCAAAGAAATAAAAAGACTGCATAATCCAGCCAAAGATCATTGAACGTACTGTAACAATCACAAATCAAATAAACAACTGAACACTTAAAAAATGCGCTCGAATTATATTTGAATTTGTGCACTTGTGGGGTGGGGGAGGCGAAGAGGGCGTGGGAGGAAGGGGATAGGCAGTTGATGAACTACATTAACCTCAATATAACAACTTCACTTTGATTTACTCATAATTAAGCAAACTCTAATTACAATTAGCTTTTATTTCTTCTAAAAATATATTTGGTAATAATTGCCAGTTATTTGGTCATTTAATGCTATAAGCCAGTGGTGGCCGTGGTGGCCAACCATTTTTTGATGCGTGCCATTTTTAGGTTAGGTTTAATTCGGATGCGCCAAAAAAAAGTGTGAAAAAATTACTAATAAAATATATAATAATATTTACCTTAAATAGAAATATAATGTGAAAAATATTTACCTTAATGAGATTACATCTTAACTGCTTAAATCTTTGATTTTTAATATTTAGTGTTAGAAGTGAAAATTTAGCACAATTCATACTAGACCTCGATGCGCCACTTCAAAGTACTTGATGCGCCACCTTTGGCGCAATGCGCCGCGGTTGGCCACCACTGCAGTATAAGCTTATGAATTAAACGCTTTAAAAGGATTCCGTTACCATAATAGCAGGCATAAGCAACTCTCTAAGTTGCTTCCACTATCCACGTTTTGCCTAAGGAAATGAAAGCGTTATGGGTCTGTGTTTCCAAGTATAGCGATCAATAATTTTATTGTATATCATTTATTACATTTATACTATCCTATAGCAGTGAAATTATCGGTGAATTGATACAATTTTTATAAAACAAATACAGGGTGTACATAAAGTCAGGATCTATTTTTGTGAAGCACTTGGAAATTATATGGAATTCAATCATAAAATGATAAAGTGGTAACATTTATTAAATAATTAAGAGTAGGATTCGACGTGACGCCCATCAGTATCCCTGCACAGCTTAAATCGTTCAGCAGCATTTCTAAACACATTCTGGAGCATTTGCGGGATTATGTTATCTGCAGCAGTTCGTATACGTAAGTTTTCAAGACTCGTAATCTTCGTCTGATAGACGTGCGACTCGATAAAGCCCCATGCAAAGAAATCTAAAGGGGTTAAATCTGGTCATCTCGCTGGCCAAGGTCTGTTGCTTCCGCGTCCGATCCAGCGATTTGGAAAACGTCCATTTAGATAATCCTGAACAATTTGGCATAGTGACAAGGAGCACCATCATGTTGATAGACGACGGTACTAACAATCCTATCCCCAATCAGCTGAGGTTCAAGGAATTGCTGCAACATGTCCAGATAAATAAGCCCCGTAACTGTAGCTTCAGCAAAGAAAAAAGGACCATAAACCTTAGATTTTGTTAAACCCATCCAGACATTAACTTTAGGCGAGTCTCTTTCCCAATTTTGGACGAAATCATTCGGTCTTTCATCTGCCCAAATTCGACAGTTATGGCGATTTACTTTTCCACAGGTATGGAAAGTGGCTTCATCACTAAAGAGAATGTTGTCCATTAAATTATCACTCCAGATTTGTTCTACGAGATCAGCACACACAGCACTTCGTCGAGGGAAATCTTCCTCATGTAAATCATGTAAAACCTGCAAATGATAGCTTTTCTTCCGCAAATTAACTTTCAGAATTTTGTGCACAGATGACGTCGGGAGGCCGAGTCTGTGTGATGCAGCACGAACGGACGTACGTGGCTCCTCAGTGATAATTCCGCGTACTGCATTCACGGTAAGATCTGACATACACGGTCGTCCTGATCTTGCTTCATCATTTACAGATCCCGTTCGTTTAAATTTGTTCACCAATTTTCGTATTGTCTTGTCTATTGGCCCCGGCTTATGAAATCTCCTTCTAAACTTCTCTCTGATGTCATTGTATTTCTTTCCCTCGATTCGCCAAATTACTATTGCCACACGCTCTTCTGTATTCATTCTAAGGGCTTCTGAAAAGAAAAATAGAAAAAAATAATTATTTCACAAAAATAGATCCTGACTTTATGTACACCCTGTATAGTAAGTCATACAAAAGAAAATTCTCAAGGTTGCTTCCACTGGCACCCGTCTCGACGCAACAAAATTATTGCTCTCCCCCTCCTTTTTCAATGCACTGATTTGGATTTCGAGCTTTTTTATTAAGAAAATATTTGAAAGGAGTATAGCCTAGTGATAATTTATCATACTTTTATCGTCATTAATACTGTTTAACAGCGCTTCTAATCATTTAAGTGGGGAAGCAATGCTTCCATGGATCGAACGCCACTGATAGAGAGAGAGAGAGAGAGAGAGAGAGATAGAGAGAGAGAGAGAGAGAGAGAGAGAGAGAAGAATAGATACTAGAGAGAGAGAAAAATAGATACTAGAGTTACAAGGAGTTACAAGGAAAAGAAGTACCTCAAAAGGCCTTGCGGCCCATACCGAGGAGGTACCAATGGCAACAGCGCCAGGGAAAATTTTCTACACCCTCAAATAGTGTGCAAGATTTTGTCTAACCTTTTCTTGAAATGATCCACAGAGGAACTGTTCACAACTTCTGAAGGTAATTTGTTCCACGTGTCACAGATCTTATACGTAAAGTAAGTCCCACGCACACTAGTCCGAAACCGTTTCAAATCCAACTTCCAACCATTGTTGCAAGTTGGGTTTATCATTTAAACTAAACATGCTTCTAAAATCGACATCGTTGAACCCGCGTAAGAGCTTGAAAACCTCGATCAGTTGACCGCGCAGCCTCCGAGTTTGCAGCGAAAACAAGTTCAGGGCGCGTAACCGTCGATTGTAGCCCATATGCCTAACGGAAGGGATTAACTTTGTGGCCCTCGCCTGCACTCGCTCCAGCCTCTCAATATCTTTCCCGAGGGTGGGCGACCAGAACTGCACAGCATACTCCAGGTGCGGTTGAACCAGGGAATTGTACAGAGAGAGCACAATCTCCTTGTTCTGAAATCGAAATTGCCTCCTGATATAACCCAACAGCTTCTGGGCTTTCTTTTCCACCTCTACGCACTGTTTGGTAAACTTAAGGTGGCTGCTAATTAGCACACCCAAGTCCTTTTCCTAATCAGTCACCTCGATATTACTCCCCAACATCGAGTAGTCCGACTTGGGATTGGCGTAGCCAATGTGCATCACCTTGCATTTACCCAAGTTAAACGCCACTTGCCATTTTTCGGACCACTCTCCTATCCTGCATAGGTCCGCGCACGCAATTGCTCGATCGCCTCCGGCGTCCCAACATTGGCCCCAAGCTTCGTGTCATCAGCGAATTTGGCGATCCGACTGACGATGCCACCGTCGATATCATTTATGTAAATGATAAACAGCGGCGGCCCCAAAACGGAACCCTGAGGAACCCCGCTAGTGACCGAGGCCCAACCCGAACTAGCCCCTTTAATTACAACCCTCTGCCGCCTATTCTTCAGCCAGTTTTCAATCCACCTACCTACTTCCCCACCGATACCCAGCTTGCGCACTTTCGCCATTAGCCGGCAGTGAGGTACCTTATCCAAGGCTTTCTGAAAGTCGAGATAAAGTATATCAATCGCCCTACTCTTATCATACTCACTCAACATGACGTGGAAAAACTCGAGCAAGTTGGTGAGACACGACCTATGCCGTCTAAACCCATGTTGGGAGTCCCCAAGCAGCTTGTAGGAATCCAAATGGTTAACGATCCTATCCGCTATTATCACCTCTAATAATTTACCTACAACTGAAGTGAGACTAATGGGACGATAGTTCCCTGGACTTTCGTGATCCCCTTTCTTAAAGATAGGGGTCACGTTGGCTTCCCTCCAGTCACCAGGTACCTGGCCCGTCTCCAACGATTTGTTGAAGACTGTAGCCAGGTGGGGAGCCACCTGGTCGCGCACCTCCCGCAACACTGGAGAGAAACTGGTCTGGCCCAGGAGCCTTAAACGCGCTCAGTTTGTCTATTCTATCGGCAACGACTGTCGCGATACATCGAACATTATCCAGGCCAGCACCTTCGTGCCTCACGCCTGGCTCTGGGATGATGCGGGTGTCCTCCTTGGTGAACACTCCCGCAAAGTACTCATTAAGCACATTAGCGATGTCCGCGTCGGAGGTCCGCAGAACGCCGCTTCTAATGGGCTTTCTACTATTAACATAACTGAAGAACTCCTTAGGGTTCCCCTTGCAGAGGCTTGCCACCCGTAGTTCTTCGTTACGTTTCGCTAGCCTAACCTTTGCCTTCACTTCCCTACACAGGCGGACATACGCTTCAGTGTTCTCGTGGGAACGATTGGCCTTCGCCCTCCTATACGCTACTTTCCTATTTCGGATAGCCGAAGCGATGTCACGATTGAACCACTTAGGCTGCGTTGAAGCAGGGGTGACCGGTTTTGAGGGTATGGCAGCAGACTGCAGCACCATAAACTCGTCCCGGAATGCACTCCACACTCCCTCAACATCGCCGCCGACCTCTAACCCCATCTCACCTACGCTATCCCGGAGGCTAACAAAGTCCGCCCGCCGTAGATCGAACTTACTGCCTCTCGAGTTACTACGCTTCACCCGAGGGACGTACACACGGAACCTAATCAGACCGTGATCACTCCTGCCCAACGATTCGTCAACGGTGAGGCCAGTGACGAGGTTGTCTTCGGTCGTGAATACGCCTCGTGTAGGGTCATTGACCCACTGAGTGAGGAAGTTCTCATCAGCAAAGTCAACTAGCCTCCTCCCTTCAGCATCAGCAGTCCTGTCTTCCCACTTTATGCCGCGACAGTTGAAGTCTCCTAAAACTACACACACCCGATCCCCTAGCAGGCTACGGAGTTCGGTGTACAGGGCTGTATCCTCCTCAAGGAGAAGATGCGGAGGTCTGTACACCAAGATTAACCTATAGTTCGTCCCTCCCACGTTCAGATCAACGCCAAGCAGCTCCCGTTCCGACCGGAACTGGCAGTCAACCGGACTCAACGTGTCGAAAAGAATAGATAGTAGAGAGAGAAGAGAGATAGTAGAGAGAGAAGAGAGATAGTAGAGAGAGAAGAGAGATAGAATAGAGAATTTTTCAATATAAAGGAGGTAGAATTTCAAATACTATTTCTTGGGAACCGTCAAATATGAAGCAAGGAGAGCTACCTTTTATGGAAATAATTACTTATAAAAAAGTATGTATGTATAATTTATATATGTAGGGAGGGACCGAGGGCGAGCGCCCGCAAAAGTGACCCCCTCCATACAAGAAAGAGCCGAAAACAAAATCTCCAAGGCTCAACAATGCCAGTTTTTCTTTGTATATATTTTGAAAAGATTGTGTAGTATGTAAAATGCATGTATGTATAGTGAGGAATAGAAGTAGTGTGTGTGTGTGCGTGTGTGTTTGAGAGCATGCTGGACTGTTCACAGGGTAGATGAGACACGGAAAAAGATTAGCTAAAGGGGACAGTGACACGAGAAACGGGAGTTCCAGCATTCCCTGTCTACTGCCTAACGTCCCTCACCCCGGAGTACTTCCCTGGTCGTTTGGTGTCTACATTCTCCTCCTACATGTATTACTGTGATAAAAAAAAAAAGAGTTCTATCTTCTAATCAATTTATCTTCAATAACTAACAAATTTAATTTTTGTTTTTTTAATAATATTAAAATGAAAAATACTACTACAGACTGTCGATGAATTATCTTTACAAATTAAATTTAATTTGTAAAGATAATTTATGGTCACCCTGTATAATTTAAAAGTAATTATAGCGGTGTGACTTTTCTTCAAAGCGAAACATTTTTACCGACGGACCAACCAAACATTTTTACCGACGGACCAACCAAACATTTTTACCGACGGACCAACCAAATTCTCGAGAGACTGAGAAATGCGTTCTTGAATACAAAATTCTTGATAAAAATATTTGTATATTCCGAAATAAAAAACTATATATAGGAATTCCAAGGGATCCCAAGGGATCCCAGGGGATATACCATATTTATTAAAATGTAAACTTTGTTCGGGTCTTCTTCTTCTCAGTTTGGGCCCGTTTTAAAAGACAAAAATTGGGGTCTAAACCGAGACGTATATATTATATATTGACAAACCTATTTCTTAGTCATATATATATATATACTGTATATATATAAAATTTCTATTCCTGTTGACATTGAATTTATTTATACTTAGTTTATATTGATTTTACGAGAGTCTTCTCGTTTGTTTGTGTTGGCAAAAGTGTGAGAGAGAGAAAGAAAAACGTACAGTTTAATTTTCACTTAAATTAAATGGTGAAAATCTGATTTATTTGAGATGTAATCCTATAACTGTTTGGTATTTCATTTTGCAGAATATTTTGTAATGATATATATATATATATATATATATATATATGTTACGCGTAATGTGGATAATTGCCTAATGTGCACATTAGAACTTTGCCTTAGGTTAGGTTAAATTAGGTTAGGCGTTTTTCTGAAAAAAAAAAAAACCCCTCAGAAAAACACCAAACCAACGGCAAAGTTCTGATGTTAACATTAGGCAATATCTTGCGTAACGTCAACATTTGTCAATTATTCACATTACGCGTAACATATATAGCTTTGGCCAAATATATTGGGTACCCAAATAACTTTGGACTTGAAATATAGGATCAATGAAAGAAAGCCACCCCCAGCCTTTAGTTAGCTTTACGAGGCTAACTAACGAAAATATCACGACCTAACCTAACCAATCGTTAGGTCAACTGTACGCCCTTGACGAGTGGTTAGGTTAGGTCGTTATATTTTCGTTAGTTAGCCTTATAAAACTAAAGAAGGCTGGGGGTGGCTCTCTTTCATTGATCCGAAATATATACAAGGGACAAAATACAGTGGAAATGTACTAGCAGTGATTAGTCCTCACTAAAAACAACATTTCAGGAGATTACAGATTGTAAAATACTTTAAAAACTAGTTGCTAATGCTTTGTCAGGAAAAAGATAAGTTATTAAAAGCATTTTTTTTAAGGTGATCCCATTTAACGAGGATAATATTAAATGCTAAGGGCTCTATCTTATTTTTTTTAGATAAAGATAAGTAGTTTGTTACTATAAATACAGAGCTGGGCACTTGCGTTTTTTTTTGCGGTACTGCGGTACTGCGGTACTACCGTGTTGGTCGGTACCGCGGAAAGTACCGCGGGAAATTTGAATGCGGTAGCGGTACTGCTGTACTTTCAGCGATCCTTTGCGGTACTGCGTTATGCGGTACCGGTTTGGTAGTGCGGTAGTAGTACCGCAGTACCGCAAAAAAACGGGCAAAAAACCGCAAGTGCCCAGCTCTGCTATAAAAGTGACAAAAATCTACAGAACCAACTGAGGGGAGAGTACAGATTAATCTCCCCACCTAAATTCTTAGTCAAGTCGCTGTTGCGAAAAACTTGGTGTGTGGTCAAATCACCTTGAATTTGTAGAGAGACTACTCATTCGATTTAAATAAACTAACTCTCATTTTAAGGACGATATAAAGAGTTTAATACGATTCTGGTTTCATTTAGTTATCCTTAGAATTGTGGTTTTGTTGGCCTGGTGAAAAAAGTGGCTACTGTTTGGAGGGACACGGTACATATGGGCAGTGTTGGACAAAAGTGTCAAGAAGTAAATGTTCACCAACGAATGATCTACCCTCGAAGCTAATGCAAAAAATGGGACTGGACTGGGATTTGTAAACACCTACCTCCTAGGATAGAGCATCGAACCGTTAATATGAAGATGCTGCACGGGTTCGAATCTCGACTTCGACTTTCAGTGATTAAATTTCCTCTTTGGGTCTCCCTTGGTCGACTAGTGGTTCAGATCGCACAAAAAGCTGTAGGCATCCTCTGTCGTCATATCATGGCTAAACAACTCCAAACTCTATTTATTGTAAGTAACTTGTCGACAGTATGCCCAGAAACGTCGTAGTAGCGATTCGCACTAATGGAACGTATATAAAATATTAAACTTTTTTCATAAGCACAACAAGACATTAATCTTTCGTGATCCTATATATTTACTTTATATGGACAATAATATAAAGTGCCTAATATTTATGGCTAAGGTTATATATAGTAGAGAGAGAGAGAGAGAGAAGCGTGTATAGTTGTGTACACACATTATGCAAAACACTTAGTATCGTAAATTGTGGTATTATATCTTTCTTTCAGTATTGTTTATAATATACTCGTATATTAATAACATATCCTGAAGTTTCACATCCGTGCAAACACGGGGCCAACATTATTATGTAATATAATTTATAATAAGTTTTATCTAATATCTCACTGTTTCCTAAACAAGTAAACAGAGATATATTGTTTTGGCAGACATAAAAGATGGTGTCTACCATCAAATATTAGTAGATACTTATGAACAAAATAATAAAACCGTTAAGTATTCGATGTCACCTTTCCGACACATTGAGTAAAATCGTCTGGCATTAGTCAGAATAAAATCAGCAAAGTGACAGAGCTAAAAGGGTAATGACACGAAGCAAACTTCAAAAAGACTTTACGACGATATTTTTTAATTCGTTCATTTTTTTTTTATTGAAAATTGAAAAAAATAAACATTTCTCAGATTTGATTCTGTTTGTTTAGAAGCAGATAAAGAGCTAGCTTCATTAATTTTAAAACACGGAGGCACGCACGCTCTCTCTCTCTCTCTCTCTCTCTCTCTCTCACACACACACACACACTGTGCGCATCTCCACGTAAGCCAGGTATCGATTTTTTTAAATACTCGCATATATATATATATATATATATATATATATATATATATAATATATATTATATTATATAATATACATACACCCACACCCACATATATATATATATATATATAAATACATTAATCAAACCTAATTAGTGTCATCGAACCGAGAAGGGCGTGATAAGTGTTTTGAACGCAATTGAGGGCTCGAAGGGTGGTTTCTGTTAAGTTATTAAATTGTGAGGTACTAGCTAATCTACCCTAACCTCACCTAACCTAGCGTAACCTAACCTAATCAGGACCAACACATTTTTTTCAGACTAAAAATATTTCTTGATTTTTTTTTATATACATCTTTTAGTGTTTCGAGGTATGAAAAGCGTTACCTCAAAAAAAATACCACACTGCATCTGAATTATCATACACTCGACATCGCTTATGCCCAGTTGCCTACGCGCGCGCGCACACATACTGTACATATAACGGGATTTCTGAATGGGTCAAACATCAACGCTACTTTTACTCCCCGCTTACAATTTACAAAAAAAAAGGATGTAAACCGTTGTTAAAAGGAGACAAATTGTATGTAAAAAAGCAGAAATTTAAATTTTTCTTAAATAAATATTAATACTAACAAATTACGTTAATTTAACATTTAATTTAAGATCCACAGATCGGAATTGCTATTATTAATATAACCTATTTAATACAGTAGCTTCCAAAATTTCCTGAGAAAAGAGCGATTTTGTAAAAGAAATGTTGGAAACGTCGTTGGCAACTTGTATGAAAAATAAACCAATATTTACAGTTAAAAATTTACCCTAAGAAAGTTAAATTAATTAGACCAATATATAAAACGATTTTAACTACGATTTAACTTCTTAAAAACAGGTACACAATATTCATACAAGGGCTCAGCGTATTTCTCGAGCTGTATCGCAATTCATATAAAACATCTGAGGAGATGTTGGTTCCACCAGAGGCGAGTTCTCTCTCCTCATCAGTTTTGTTTTTCGTCTGACATTAATTTCAAATCCTCGAAAATGTAGTTATTAATTGAAAAAAATACCCAAAATTCCTATAAATTTTACCCGAAAAGTCTGGCAAAGCGAGTTTTACCCACAACACAACACTCGGTGGTCTAGTGGTTAGCGTCGCTGACTACGAATCCATCGGCCCCCAGGATCCAGACCCAATGCGTAGCAAAACTCAGCTGTTCATCCTTCTGCACAATAAAATTGGTTGGTAGATAAATGGGTACCTTGGTTAGGCTAGTGGTTAGGACGCTGGGCTGCTGGTGGGGCATAGTTAAACATTAAACTGTCGGTCTAAGGTGTAGTGACAAGCTTGACTTTCGTCAGAATGAACAATTCGGGCAGAAGCAAAACCATGATTAACCAAGATTATACTCATATATAAGAAAAAATCGTTAGTGCCCTCACCTTTGGTGGGTTCGAACCCTGGTGGGGACGATTGTTTCATCATGAAAAATCGTGCGTGTTCCTATATGACAGTGATCCCCAAAGTTGTTGAGTCATTACCCAATTCTCACATGGATACCTTCATAATGACTCCCACCGTACCTGTACCCCACACATAAAGCTAGTCCCAGTGTTGCCATGTCGTTCATTAATGCACTTTCTGTACTTTAGAAGTATTCACAGAGTACCAAATTACCTCACTAAAAAAACCAAATTACCCCAATGGGGTAATTCACCCATAGTTTGGGAAACGCTACTATATGACATTCCATATATATATATATATATATATATATATATATATGAAGTTTCCCAAACTCTTTGTTTATATTTGAAAACTTCGTAATATCAAAACTTTCTTCAGATTTCTGTAGATTTTTAAGAAGAAAGATGTCATATTTTCGTTTGCTTTCAAAACAACAATTCTTGTTCACTTGAATCTAACTTTTCATATCTTTATATAGTATTGTTATTAGTAGAATTACTATACATACATACATACTTACAGAGAGAGAGAGAGAGAGAGAGAGAGAGAGAGAAGAGAGAGAGAGAGAGAGAGAGAGTTCAGTTTTTATCTTTTAATGCGTTTACGTTTAATACATAAATTAAGTTTATATTTGCGATAATGTTAAGATGTAAATACTTAAATACAAAATGGGAACAGAACTAAAATGAACGAACGAAAACAACTTGAAATATTTATAACAATTTCAAACCTTCTATTTATATAAATCCTCAATATTATCTCTCTATCTTTAAATTGATATATTTTATTTAATTCCGTATAATATTAAAATAAATACAGTATAAAAACACTATGAATAACATAACAAATGCCCTCTCTCTCTCTCTCACACACACACACACACACACACACACACACACACACACACACACGTATACAGGGTGGCCATTATTTTTACAAATTCAATTCAATTTCAATTGAATTTATAAAGATAATTTATGGACAGAATTTAAGTAAAGATAGTGTGTGTGTGTGTGTGTGTGTGTGTGTGTTGTGTGTGTGTGTGTGCGCGCGCAGCTAATAGGGATTTTGTTGCATGAAAACTAGACAATATGAGCCAAAATCTTGAGTGAAACCAAATAAATAACTTTTACATTTCTTTTGAAAAAAAAGAAAAAAAGAAAAGTAATTACTTTTTCTACCTTTTTCATTTCCTTTTCGGTATTTTCTTTTCTTATGCTATTAAATAATTACATTTAACAATATATACACACACAGGGTGTCTCAGAAGTCGCGCGCAATTTTTTAGGTGCGGATGACCTGAATTTGTGAAGCGCGATTTCTGTGACACCCTGTATTATGTGTGTGGGTGTGTATGATGTTGAATTCAAACCTTTTCATATTTTCCTCTCTCTCTCTCCCCTCTGAACGTAAACTCTACTATTGCTAATTTCTTTTTCACTCGATTCACGTATCTTGCTGTCTCCTTTCACTCGGTTTCCATGGTAACCTGTATCGGAGGGGAAATTAGAGAATGACGAGGGGAAAAAGGAAAAAGAGGGAGATTACAAGATGAAGTTGTCCTCTCTTCTCGTTTCACCGTCTCAGACGAGGGGAAGTAAGGGTAAATGAGACCGGCCCTAAAAAAAAAAGGGGGAAAAAAAAAGGGGGAGCCTAAAAGGTTCAAATATATCTTCTCCCTCTTAGAGAAAATGGAAGAGGTAGAATTAGAGAGTTCCATTTTTACAGAAAAAAAGGGGAAAAGGGACCCCTTTAGAGCTGGCGCTGAACCCCTTTAGAACCCCTTTCTTTTATTTAGGTTCTGGAGGTGCCAGGGGCGAGTAGAGAAGAGAAACGGGGGAGGGGAAAAACCGGTTCGGCGCGTCCATACTTCAAAAGTTGAATTCTGTTCGTGTCATCTGACGTAATTGAATTAATGCAGTGAATATTCGCTTCTCCGCCGAATTGCGACGGTTTAAAAAGTCCCCATTTAAAGGGAGTCGGGTGGGGGTTGTTTGGATTCGGGACGCGTCGAAAGGGGGACATAGGTTATGTGTATACATTTATTATTATTATCATTAATGCTAGTCAGTGTAATAGTACACTAACTTGGTAATAATAGTAGTATAGAATTATTACAACTATCTTAAGATGTCAATTTCTTTCATTACAGATAAAATATATGTACACACACACACACACACACACACACACACACACACACACACACACACACACAACGTTTGAATTGAATTGAATAACCTTTATTAATAATGCAATAAATACGTTGGTTTTACAATTTACAATGACGTAAATAATTGTGAAGCTCGACTATTTATTTTATTTCATTTGGCCCTTTAAAAGCTTTAGGCTTTACTGGGCTCTTATTACAATTAAACAGCCAGTTATTATTAATTAATAATAAATAAATAAGTAAGTAAATAAGTATTATTAATAGTTAAAGTATGTATTAATCTTAAATCATCATTATTGATATGACAAATGCAAGGTCACCATTGAAGACATTATACCAATACCATACAAAGAAATCATTAATATACATGAGAGAGAAGAACTGAACAATCCCAAGAAATGTGTTTTTATATTAGACTAGTACAATACCCGTCGCTTCGCTGACGGTTAGCTAAAGACCCGCCCTACGTGCGGGTAGTAAAACATATCCAAGTAGAGGGCCGGAATATTTTTTGTAGTTCGAAGGCTGTTATTAGCTAGGTTAATTGAATGGTTAGGTTAGGTTAGGTTGGTTAGGTTGAGTCGTGATATTTTCGTTAAAGCTTAACCTAACCTAACCTAACCAATCGTCAAGGGCGTACAGTTGACCTAACCGGGCATTCAACACCCAGGTGCACAACCTCGGGACCTAATCAATGTGTGTGAAGTTTTATGTTTGTAACTGCTTTCACTTTGGAGCTGTGGCTGGAACACACACACACACACACACACACACAACAACGCTGAAACACACAACGCACGCACGCACACACGCTGAAACACACACACGCACGCACGCACACACGCTGAAAGTGTGACAGACAGACAGACAGACAGACAGACGGCTCTCTTATTATAGTATAGATTACACACGAGAAATTAATAAACAATAGTAATGGACATTAATCCTAGATTTTTGTTAGTATGCCATTATTAAGCGAAATTTCAACTTGGTTTTAAACAAATTTACATTCACAATATTTTTTATATCGGCATTTAAGTCATTCCATAGTTTCAATCCAACGAAAATGGATAGTTTTTGAGATGAAGACAATCTAAATTGAGGTATAACATGCTTTGATCTATTTCTGGTCTGATACGAGTGGATTTCTTGAGTTACAAAATATCTATTTACCCATTGTAAATTAATGATTTTGTTCTTACGCTCATAAATAAATGTGCCAGTTTGATTACATGAATGAGCTTTAGTAGGTTTTAGCTCTTTAAATAATGCACTAGAGTGATCAAGGAAATCAGCATCAGATAACGTTATTGCTCTTTTTTGGATGACAAAGATACCCGTTTAAACAACAGAGCATGAACGGGGCCACTCAATCTATTATTATATAAATTAAAACAAGAGTTACCCCGTTTTTTAACTATTTTTAACTACTTTCTAACTACTACTATGTATTTTACACTATTACTACCACTAGTACTAGTGGTAGCAATAAACTGAAATACAATTTCATATTTATAAATAAGGAATAGTGCACATAGTTGAGAACGAAAACGTTCATATAAAAAACCTTGTTATTTATACCTATTATTCTTTGCTGGTGATACAGTCGTGTTTATACAGGGTGCAATACGTCACTTTGTCAGAGTTTAAAAAATTAATTTTGTTTCGAGAATAATTTATATATTATATTATATATATATATATATAGATAAAGGTAATGAAGTAATTACTTTTTCTAGTATCTACTTTTAAAAAGTATTTATATTTTCAAGTACTTTTACTCTAAGTAATTTTTAGGAGAATTACTTGTACTTTTACTAGAGTATACAATTCATTTTATCCATTTGGTTACTATTCTTGAAACTCGAATTTGTGGCAACCGCCAGCCAGTCAAAACGCAAGTTGTGCGCGGTATTTTAAATCAGCTTGACTGTGGCAACTTCGAAAATAAGTTGCTTTTAAAATTTAATAAGAAATTTTGTGCGTAATATAGTTGGTTTTAATGGTTGTATGTATATAAGTGTTTTTTTTTAATTCCTTATATAATTTATTAAGAAACAATAAGATTTGCGCAATATTCATTACTGGTATGACAGTTGTAACAAGTTCATGCACGAGTTGACTTATTAAACCTTAAGCATAGTTCTAGATACCGCAGTAATCAATTATATACAACAAATGTGTTGTAGATACCTAAAAAAGATAAATCTTACATCACTGATAATTAATTTATGTAGTTACAGCGTTTTCTTTAAAGACCTCAAAGTCATGTCCCACAACATAAATGTACCAGTATGATTTGCGAGAACTGTAGGCGAGTACTTTTTACTTTTGTTACTCGAGTACTTTATTCGGTAGATACTTTTTTACACTAAGTAAATTTCAGGATGGATACTTTTACTTGTAACTCGAGTAACTTTTATATAAAGTGCTTGTACTGGAGTAACATATTTTAGTACTTTTTAGACCCCTGTCTGTAACTATACCCATTAAAAAAGAAATATTTATATCCTATATCACAGCAAAAGATAAATGAATAATAAATAAACTAATTAAATTAAAGTTATACTGTACAAGCTTGACCTCCGTGAGGAACATTTGAATGGTTAAAAGTTAAACCTGTTAAACTTTCCATATACCTCTACCCTATATCTACCATGTATCAATTTTTATATGTATTAACATAATTATTTATCTAGTTATTATATTAATATAAGATTAATTAGATAACACTGCCCAACACCAATTTTGCTGATTTAATTCTAACACCTGTTTTTAGGTAACTTTGGTGTGCTGATTTCAAAAATCACCTTAGTTTTTGCCATCACGTCAGATTTTCGAGCAATCAAATACGGATATTTTGGAGATATCGCATTTTGGCAGGGTTATGCCCAATTTTTTTTCTTTTCAAAAAATAAGTTTTTACATACTCAGAATCAGCATGGAAAAGTAAACAATTGTGCAGGGAGTGAACTTTAATATACAATGGTAATATTGACACAAAGTGATTAAAAGTGTTTAAATAAGCAAAAAATGAATCCATATTAAAGCAAGCACGGGACCAGTTTTCTTAACTGTCTTTTTCTTGTTTTCTTACTTTTCAGTGCTGATAAATTTTCTCTTATAGGACTTCCTAGAATGAGAGATGTCAAGACAATCTCTTTGCAGGCTCCAGCAGTAGTCAGCCATCATATGGGTATCCCATCTTCCTTGGTATCGTTCTTCCATCACTTTGATATCTTGGTGGAACCTTTCACCTTGCTCTTCACTAACATCAAGATTTTCTGGAAATTTATCCAGATGACTCTTGAGATAGTGAACTTTAATGCTCATGTTGCAACCCAACTGCTGAAAGTTTACAAGTAACGTCACTAGCGGAACCGGCTGCTCTCACTCCGCCAATGGGAAATCTCTCTCAGATCATGACGTCACGCTCACACCTGGGGAAATCACAGATACCCAAGATTTTAATATGTTGTACATGACCTTTAGATTTTAATGCACAGATTTGCGTATTCCACAGATAAAATTTTAACAGCAAAATAGCTGTTAACAGGTCTCAAAATCATCAATTTTGATAAGCGCCCTTCATGGATCACCCAAAATAGGCATATTGCATTGCACGAAAACCTGATGTGATGGACAAAATCTAAGGTGATTTTTTAAATCAGCACATCAATATTATCCAGAAACAGGTCTTAGAATTAAATCAGCAGCAAAAAATTCTTTTTTTTGTTGGGCAGTGTAATCAGCCTCATTATCTAGTTAAGTACTTTTTTTAGAAATAAAACAGACCATGTTAAAACCATGTGGAAAAAAACCCTGTTAGAACATCGTCTATTTTTCGGCTCTCTTTTTATATATTACTAGCAAAAGTGGGCCCTACGGGCCCATTTTGCTAGACCTGCGGTGCTGGGGCCTTCGGCCCCCCAATTACTGGGGAGTCAATAGTTTTCGGTCATAAGAACGCAGCCATGAAAATCTTAAACTTCACAAATCTTGATACAATGAGTTTGGATGTGAAGCTTAAGATTTTCATTGCTGCGTTCTTTTCTATAATTTTATTGACCGAATAATTGAACCCTCAGTAATTGGGGGGTCAATTATTCGGTCAATAAAACTATAAAAAAGAACGCAGCAATGAAAATTTTAAGCTTCACATCCGAACCCATTGTAACAAGCAATGAAAATCTTAACGTGTTACAGTAAAAAGTTGAAACAAAGCAAAGCGCATTTATTTCTACGTTCAGAATCGCTTAATAGTAAATACATGGTGTCTACAGACGGACGGACGGACAAGACTGTCTGTTTATAGTATAGAAGATTACGAAGAATACGTGTGGTCCTTTGATTACTTATAATTAAGGCCCTCCTAGGAAGTGGCTAAGCGACGAGTAAAAAACGCGAGAAATACAAAATATTTTCAAAAGTTATGTCAACTTTCAAATTGGTACACATTAACTGCTTTTTCTGGCGTTTTTTACGTTTGTCGCTTAGCCACTTCTTCCTAGGAGGGCTCAATTAAAGTTATGGGAAATTATGAATAATTAATCATATGGCTCGGAATATATTACTACTATAATTCACCGAAAATGTGTGTCTGTCTGTCTGTTGTTGTTGGTTAGCCGATCAGCCCACCCTGATCGAGCAAGCCGGCGGCACGCAGGTAACCGATCGCCCTCTCCGGAGTGGACCAGAGGTTCAGTCTGTTTGTCCGTCTGTCCGCAGAAAAAACTTTTACGTTTCTGAGCCGATTTCGACCAAACTTCGAATGGTGGATGGGGGTGATAAGTAATGAACGAAAATATGTGTGTGACTATTCCACCCCCCCAACACCAATTACTGGGCGCGCAGGCCCTAGTACCGTGATAAAACTATAGAAAAGAACGCAGCTATGAAAATCTTAAGCTTCACTGTGTCAAGATTTGTGAAGCTTAAGATTTTCAGGACTATAGTTTTATTGACCAAATAACTGAACCCCAAGTAATTGGGGGGCCGGCAACTGTTATATATCTATGCTGCAACTGTTATCATATCTGTACTCCAGACCCCCCTTAATTACTGGGCCCCGAAGGCCCCAGCACCGCAGATCTAGCTAAATAGGCCCGTAGGGCCCTGTTTAGCTAGCCCTAAAAATTTAAATGGTATGACATCATAGTCAACAATTTATCTAACGTGTTTTGGGAGCAAAAAAATTTGCTTTAATACATAAGCAATTATGAAATAATTTTTTTGGTTTCGTATAAATAGTTAATATTTGAAGGTATTTAACATCATCATAATATAGTAGGCATACTATTCCCCTTCAGTGCTAACTTTCATTCAAATAAAGAAATAGAGTTTCTTTATATTACTCCTCACCTAATTATATGTAAAAAAACAACAATTTCGTTTGGCGAGGTAAATAGGCTCGTAGCCCTACCTCCGGAGTGGTTTGGTGAAGGAGAGAAGTGCTTTCTTGAAGTCTCCCTCTCACATAGCCAGGTACATCCGGCTAATCTGGGATTGTCCCGAGCCAGGCCTCTAGTCTTCTGAAGATTTCCACACGAGCATCACTTACATTTCTTATTTCTTTTGGTAACTGTGATAATAAAAACCCACTCTAATGGACAGTTTATTTCCACAACAGTTTCGATGCCCACTGGCATCATCTTCGTTTTTCTGTATCCACCCGAAGAGGATGCCAGTGGGCATCGAAACTGTTGTGGAAATAAACTGTCTATTAGAGTGGGTTTTTATCATCATATTTTGACCTTCACGTAGAAAAAAAAAAGTTTTTTGCATTTATTTTGGTAACTGGTTAAATAGTTTTGGTCCTTTGACGATAAAGCTATTTTCCTTCAGTGTTAAGGATGTTCTTTGTCAAACTTTTGGTATTGGACCTTCACATTCTGCATTTCCTGTCTTCCAGTGTTTGGATAATTATGTTGTTCAGTTTGAGGCTAGGTACTAGTTTTTCTATCATTTTACATGCGTATATTCTCTCCAGTGAATATAGATTAAATTTGCGCAATCTTTCCCAGTAATGTAGTCTTTGCAGCATTGATCTTAGTTGTGAAATTGTTTCGAATTCCTTCCAACTAACTAATTTCTTTTTTTATTATATGGGGACATTAAGAATATCCTCATTGAGAATGAGCAATATTCCAGCAATGAAATTATTATATTCTTGTTCCTTTCTTTTAAAGGTTCTCAGTATCTGTACAGTTATTCATTCCTTTTGCTTTGTTCATAGCTATCTTGTTTCGTGTCTTAAATTTCGCATCATCGGTCATTATTAAGTCGAATCTTTTTCTCTTCAGATTCTCTGGATATCTTTTTCATTGGGGGCATAACAGGCCATTATTTTTATTTCCTCATTTTTTTTCGTATATTAATTAAGAGCTGAAAATTTTCCGTATTAACTATCATGCTGTTATCTTCTGACCAACAATATATTTTGTTTGTTTCTGCTTGTAAGGATTCTATATCATCCGAGTTTCTAATTTTTCTGCTAATTTTTGTATTATCGGCAAAGGATGTTACTGTAATATTACCGATTTCTACATTGTCTATATCGGTTAACGTGATTATGAATACAGTAGACCTAAAACTGATCCTTGTGGTACAGATTTACTCCCTCCAATTTTAATGATGATATTGCTTCATATGTTTTTTGGATCTGGAGAAGGCATTTGATAGTGTGCCCAGGGAGAAGCTGTGGGTGGTTTTGAGTGAGTGTGCGCCACCCAAGCTTCTGAGAGCAGTAATGAGCACCTATAGGGACTCCCAGAGCAGGGTGGTGGGATCGGAGGAGTGGTTTGATGTAAGTACAGGAGTTAATTAATTAAACAAGGGAGTGTTCTGTCACCCATTTTATTTATTGCCTACATCAACAGGGTTATGGAACACATAACTGAGGAAATTGAAGAGGAAATAGAAATTTTTGGATATGCTGATAATGTGGCTGTTGGGTCTAACACAGCACAATCCCTGGAGAGAATTATGCAGAGGTGGGATGAGAGATTGAGGGAGTATGGACTGAAACTGAATTATGATAAAACTGAATATATGGTGGTAACGAGGGGAGCGAACGAGGATGGAATCTTTGTTAGGGGAAGGGAAATGAAAAAGACGGACACATTTAAATACCTTGGTAGTGTGATAGTAAATGATGCGGGTATGGATGCAGAGGTGAATGAAAAAATTGCTAAATATAGCAGAAATGTTTCCTTCCTGTGCCCCCTATTGAAAGATCAAAACATCCCTAAACGGTAAAGACGCATATATACTCAACAATATTGAAACCAATCTTACTGTACGGCAGCGAGACTTGGGCCCTAACCACAAGGACGAGGGGAAAACTGCAAGCAGCTGAAATGAGGGTCCTGAGATTGATAAGGGGAGTAAGTAGATTAGATAAAAAAAAGAACATTGAAGTAAGAAGGCGATTGGGTGTAACTTCAGTTAATGAGAATATTAACAGGAACCAACTGAGATGGTCCGGGCATGTCCAACGAATGCCGATGGAAAAGACAAAGAAGAATGCTGGAATGGACCCGTCAAAACAGAAGACCAGTTGGAAGACCCAAGATCCGATGGATGGATAACGTCAAGAGTGCTGTCGAGAAGTGTGGAATCAGTCTCCAACGGGCGAACTTCATGTGTGGAGATCGTGAGGTATGGAGGAGTCTCGTCCGAGGGCTCCCAACTGACAGACCGCTTTAGGTCTACCAGGCGCCTGGTAAGAAAGGTAAGAAATTGCTTAAATTGCAATCAATTGTTGGCGCTCCCTGAGGAAGTTATAGATCCATCATCTTTATACATACATACATACATACATACATATATATACACACATACACACACACACACACATATATATATATATATAATATATATATATATATATATATATATATTCAAAAACTTCATACGAACATAGGTGCGATTCTTAACGGTTATGGAGCTATGGACGTTTGAATGTTTAAAAATAAGAATAAGCGAACAAATAGCTGCTAAAGTTTTTATTCATGAATTTACAATAACTGTTCAAAATGACTACCCTCGGCCTCAATACACATCGCGGCTCGTCTGGGAATCGCTTGTGTAGTTCGCATTAGTTCATTACGATTGTCCTTTATGAGAGCTGCAGCATCCAAAATGTGACGGAGCAATGCATCTCGTGTTTCCACTTTTCTCTGGTACACCAGCTCTTTCATGCGCACCCACGTCGCTGGTATTCAGCGACAGCAACAGTAGTATTTCCATCGCAAAATCTGTAAACATACACCATATTCGGCATTTGAAAACGTAAAAGGCATACTGAAAGCACAAAACATCAACTGCACGATGTGAAACACAACACTCTACTGCATAGTTAGTTCGGTTCGGTAACTAACTGTCAATTCAGTTCAAGGTCACGAATGCGCATGCTTGACATTCAAGCATCCATAGCTCCATAACTGTTAAGAATCGGGCCAATGTTCATATGAAGTTTCTGACTGGGAATGACCTCAGCTATAAGCTCCTGAAATTATGACATTTCGTCGTGACTCACCCTGTGTGTGTGTGTGTGTGTGTGTGTGTGTGTGTATATATATATATATATATATATATATACGAGAGAGAGAGAGAGAGAGTCCATCTTCAGTTTCTTGGCGACAGTCTATCGTGTATATATCCTTTCCAATAAAGGTTGTATTTATTTTACTTTGCTCTTTCACGTTTATTCTACATAACCATTTCAACAGCTCCACTGGACGCCATAAAAATTGATATAACAGACATGAATGTTAAAAATTTTCCGGTTGCAGATAGGAATTTAACAATGAAATTGCACCTTCGTCAGTATTAGAAAAATAACAACCCGTGTACACACACACATATATATATGTATGTACATACAACACACACACACACACACACACACACACACACACATATATATATATATATATATATATATATATATATATATATATATATATATATGTTTTGCAAAACAAGATACTAACACGGGAAATGGGATTGGAAGGGTCTTTCCTTTAATTTTAGAGGGTCTTGTTTCGTTATTGAAGCGTGGTATAACATATTCAGGTCGTAAAATACTCCAAACAGGAATTAAAAGTGGAAGATATTCTTTCAAGGTATAAGTCTAAAGAGGGTCTTAAATAACAAATACGCAACAAAGAGACTATTCCAAGTGATGCAAGGAGATTAATTAATGAAAAATTCAAAGGCAGGAGACAACAAAAGGCTCAAACACAGAAATAAACAAAAGAAGAAGAGTGCAACATTTCAATGTTGTAAGGTGCGGTCCGGTGCTAGTGTCTCCGAGAAACTGATACAATGAGAAAACGGACATTTCTGATCATGAGTTTGAAAATGCATACATTTGATTGCTAGAACACCAAACGCAACCATACTACTCAAATACGTACGTCTTTTGTACACACACGCATGCTCATTTTCGCGCGCGCGCACAACACACACACATTATTTTAATTTGATTTTGAACAAATGTTCAGGATCGACCTGTGTTCGACCCGCTCTTTAACATCCCTCCTTATTTGTAGGATTTTTATGGTACCTATTCATTTACCAACCACGAGAACGATGAACAGCTGAGTGTGTTGCGCGCCGCCTGCCCTCGACAAATTGAACCCAGGGCCGATGGAGTCGTAGGCAGTGATGCTAATCACCACACCACCGAGGTGCATATATATACTCTACAATGGCACGCAGTGACTTATACAAAACATGATATGGCAAGTAACCACAGTTCAGCAGTATTTCCGCCTGGTACGCAAGAAATGAATGGGAGCACGAACTGAGGTTTACAAGGCCCATAGACTAGCCCCAGAATCCACGCAATTCAGTCACTGCGATGCACACATCAAATTGGAGGAAACTATCAGAATATTAAAGTTACCCGTCCGCAGTACGTAGTGAACAAGAGAAAATCGTGGTGCCACGCAGTAACTTACACAAAGCTTCAAACTGTAGGTAACCACAGTCCAATCCAACAGTGTTCCCACCTTTCGTACTTCCAAGATCTGACTTCTCGAGAGCGTGTGCCTTTCCTAAGAACGCGATAATCTCCAAAGCGCTTTCTCTGTCAGGAGATTCATGCCCGAAACCAGCACCCGTCTTGCAGAGTGGTGAGGAAATGGACAGCATACATTGTTTGACTACCCAGTAGGAACATTTTTGAACTGTGGTTAACTGTAGTTTGATATATATATTATATATTAGTGATGCATGTCGCATCCGCATAAAATTCAACATCGGCGGGATGCGGATGTTGCGGATGTGTACTATTTACTAAATTGCTATTTTTGAAGCACAATTTGCCCCTTATTCGATTCAAATACACTGAATGAGGCTGTTTGTGTAGCCTTCATTTGATCTTTAATGTAACTGACAATGTTTGTTGTGTATTTGTATAATTAATTGTTCATGCTACAATACATAATGTCATAAGCACACTACTTTCCAAAGGGTGGTGGTTGGGGAAAGTGGTTGGTGGGATGCAAGACGAGTTGGGTCCCCGTCCCGCATCCTGGTAACACACAGTTGTGTGGCGAAAACTTGTCAAAAAAAAAAATGTAAAAAAATTAAAATTATAAAATAATATCTAATATTATCGACTAATATTTATAAATGACCAAAAATCGAAAGTCAATTAATAAATCAAGTGTGAATTTAAATAATTATCATATCATGAAGCTGACAAATTTATGCCTGAACATCCACATCCGCGGATGTTTGAAATCTGACATCCAATACATCACTAAAATATATATATATATATATATATATATATATATATATATATATATATATATATATATATATGAAAATTATTTCACGAAAGTAACACGTGAAAAATATTTGATGATGAAAAAACCACGAAGGAAAGGAAACATCCTGAGGATGTCATTAGACGAAAGCGCTTGAACACCATTCTGTGTTTCCTTTCTTTCGTGTTTTTTTCATCATATATTATATATATATATATATATACACGACAAACCTAAAAATATGTATAAAAAAAGAAACCCTATTGGAGACACCCCCCACCGATCAAAAGGGATTCCCAAATAACATTTGCGGAGAAAAACTCGCACAAATTTCGGTTCCTCAAAGTCTTTACTTCAATTTCCTGTTCCCGTATTCCCAGACACCGTCCTCTGTTTAGAAAATATGCCAGAAGTTCTTTTAAAACTGTCTGAATACATTCAACTTCAAGATCAAGTTGTGGTGAGTATTTTTCCTTCATTTCAAAAGTTTCCCCTGTATTTTCTCTACAAAGATGAAAAGAAAACGACGGTATTATAATTTTGCTATCCTGTATATATATATAAATATAGATAAAGGGTGTCCCAGAAGTCTTGGAGGGGCTTTATTTGGCTATAACGTTTTTGTTTGGGGATCAAATAGAAAAAGGTTTGTAACACTTTAAAATATATTTATTGCGATTTTAATTACAAATTTAATATCTGGTGAAAATCTTCATTTTCATTGCGTAAATCTAAAATCGCATTAGCGTACGTTATCCGACTCTGATGATCTTGTGGTTGAATTTCTTGAGCAATTTGAATTTTGTACGGGTAAAGATTGATATCCTCTCTTAAAATTCGATGTAAGGAACTTCTTGAAATGTTTAATTCCTGGCTGCGTCGTCGGACTGATGTGGATTTTCCTCAACGCTTTCACGAACCTTCTCAACCCGAGTTGGACTTCGGCTTGTCCGAGGACGCCCAGTCCGTGGTTCGTCTCCCTGACCCTTTCCCATACAAAATTTAGCGGCGTATGTCGAGTAGCTCGATCAGGAGCAGAACGTGTGTTGAATTTTAATCGAAAAGCTCTGAGCGGCAACGATGGAGTTGTTGTTTGTCAAATAAAGTTCCACAATAGCCACTCTTTGTTGCACTGTCCAGGATTCCATTTTCATTAATCGCAGCAAAGGTACTTTAATTGAAAAATAAAAATAAATAAATTAATCAAAAAAGAAAAAGGTTATAGCCAAATAAAACCCCTCCAAGACTTCTGGGACACGCTGTATATATTATATATATATATATATATATATATATATATATATATATATATATATATATATATATATATTCAGTGGCATGCATTCCAGGCATGCAAGTCATGCACTGCATGACCACTTAAGCCAAGCCATTCATGTTTTTATAGCGAAATAAAATGTCAAAGTAAGAAATATACAAAAGTCTACGTAGTTAATTTCCTGAAAGCTAAAATTTCCCTCATAAATTTAAAAAAAGCTAAAAAGTTATAGCATGACTCGCGGTCATAGAATAACAAAAACAGCAGTTCTACCGACCGCACGCAGACGTGGCATATGCGCTAAAATAGTGTCAAAGTCATGCTGAGATCGTACAGCTTTTGCTTCAGTTTTCTAAATGCTTTCGTGCAGGTAGGTGCGCTTCGATCGTGCAGACAAGAATGTTATAATACATACGATTGCATAACCCATAATGGCTGGTGAAGCGTGTATTGTTGCAGAACTTTTGAACAATAGTTTTTCGAAGAGAGAATTTGAAGAGAAAAAAACGATAGTGAAAAACGGTAGGCCTACGCCAAATCTACCTAATTTACGTACCGAAGGCAAACATTTTGTCCGCCATTTTCAGAATAGCCTTTACGAGAAAAAAACATGGCTGACTGGAAGTGCAAAATTAGGCAAGCTATTCTGCTGGCCATGCTTGCTATTTTCTTCAGAAAAGAATGTTTGGAATGAAAAGGGATATAGTGACTTAAATAATTTACACACTGGCTTGCAAAAACACGAACGATCTCAAAGACACATAAAATCGTGGATCGATCTGAAATTGTTCGGTAATGTACGCATAGACCTGAAATTGGATGAGCAAAAAAGACTTCATATACAACAACATAACGATAAGGTTAGCAAAAACAGAGATATTCTGCGAAGGCTTATAGACGTAGTTATATTTTTAGGTTGCCAGGAATTGTCCTTTCGTAGTCATACTGAATCTGATGCTTCCAAAAATCGTGGAAATTATGTGGAACTTGTAAACTTAATCAGTCATTATGATGAAAGATTGGCAAATCATTTAACTTCAGCGACAGTTTTTTCTGGACTATCAAACAGGATTCAGAATGACTTGATAGATGCAATTAAAACGATTATGTTGAATGAAATACAAACTGAAATTAACGAGGCTAAGTTCGTTGCGATCCTTTTAAATGAGACTTCTGATACGTCGAATTATTCTCAACTTTCGACCGTTTTGCGGTACGTTACCAACGATAACGATGTCGTAGAACGATTTATTGGTTTTACAGATGTGAGTGCAGACCGTTTGGCAAGTACCTTAGCTGACCATGTTTTTCAGTGCATTGAAAATGTAAAATGCGAAAATAAGGTGATTGCTCAAACTTATGACGGTGCTGCAGCAATGGCGGGCAATTTGAATGGATTGCAGTCTAGAGTTAGGAAAAAATATCCATCCGCAGTCTTTGTTCATCGTTGTGCACATGTATTAAATTTAGTTCTTTCAAAAGCTTGCGGAACTATAAAAGAGTGTAAAATATTTTTTTCAACTCTGAATGGGTTAGGTAGTTTTTTTTCCAAATCACCTAAAAGAACTAATGCTCTTGACAATATTGTTAAGAAAAGATTTCCTAAAGCTGCACCAACTAGGTGGAATTACTCATCCCGCCTAGTTCATACTGCGAAGGAAAATCGCGCTCCATTAATTAGCTTTTTTGAAGACATAACTGAAAATCCTGAAAAGTGGGACGAGGCAACCATTGACTCTACTGTCGGATTCAAGTACAAATTTAATGACCCTGATTTCGTGTTTCTCTCGGAAGTGTTTAGTGAAATATTTTCCTTCACTGATGTCTTATTTAACATTCTTCAAGCAAAATACCTGGACATTATGTATTGTGCAAATGAAATAAAAAAGACTACAAAGTTGCTTGAGAATAAACGAGAAGACTTTCCAAGATTTTATAAAATAATAGAAGGCAATATCGATACAACTAGGCCAAGTAAGAGATTCAGAAAAGAAAATTCTGTCGAGCCACAGGAGCACTATAAAATATTATACTATAAAATCATAGAGACAACAGTGCATCAATTAAAAGTACGATTTTCATCATTAGAAGAATTGGTATTCCTGGAGCTATTAATTAGTAGCAAATTTAAAGAATATTCCAAGAATTTTCCTGAGGATGCTTTAAAATCTCTAAGAGTAACGTACGGCAATTATTTTGACATTATTCGCCTTCAAAATGAATTAACCGTTGCATACTCCTTGGAAGAGTTTTCTAAAAAGAGTGTGGTAGAGTTGATGCAATACATCTATACCAATCAGCTTGTTGATGCTATGCCAGAATTGTTCAAACTCTGTAATCTAAGTGTGACAATTCCTTCTACGACTGCAACTGTTGAAAGAACATTTTCTGCAGTGAAAAGAATCAAAACTTTTCAGAGAAATACAACTGGGGAAATGCGAAGGTCAGGTTTAGCTCTGATGTCAATAGAGAAGAATTTGCTTCACAGGTTACGAAGCTCAAAAGATTTTTATGAAAGTGTCATTAACGAATTTGTCAAAAAGGAACGTAGAATCGAATTTACATATAAATGAGGTATGTTAATATTTTTTATTTAGAATTTTATATTTTTAAACGCTATTGTGTTGTAAACATGAAAGGTATATATAGGTAGGCCATAAATTCACTAACATGAGTAGAATGAAATTCCACATGAAAGTATTACACTATAGCACGACCAACATGAAAATTCACTCCACGTCACTGAATATATATATATATGGAATATCATGCATAAACGCGAGCAATTTTGTATTATACAGAATTACCCTACCAGGATTTGAACCCACTATCACTTCAGTAACACCATCACCTTTTACTAAAGATGTGGTGGGTTCGAATGCTGGTGGAGTAATTCTGAAAAAAAAAATTATATATATATATATTTGAAGAAGGTTTGTTCGTAAGGAGCCGTCACCTAATAAGGAAAAAGGACCAACGCTGTGGCAATCTTCATCATCATACAGTATTTTGGGACACCGCCATTTACGTCATTAAAATTATACTTTTTTTTATTATAATGAGATTAAATGAATACAATAATGAATGTTTTTCGTATTGTATATAAAGATTCCAAGATTATGAATTCTGTTTTATTGTTCATTATTATTATTATAATGAAAAATGAATAAACTTAGTGAATGATGATGAGAATTGGGGTCTTCCCAAAAAATCTGCAAGAATAAATATGATTGTTGAAGTGTTGGTCCTTTCTTTTCTTACCAATATTATATATACGCACACACACACGGGGTGTTTCACAACCGGTCTGCCATACTTTGGGGGGGGGGGGGGGGGGAGTGATATAGAGTAAAAAAGTTAATGCAACATAGGTGCTATTTCCAACCGTTGCGGAGCTACGGAAAAACATAAACGGGAGTATTAATCCGATGTATTTATTGCTACATTTTATGAGATACAACTTATAAATATGGTCCAATATCGTGCCCCCCCCCCACGAGATCTCCGGACTTAACCCCGTTAGATTTCTTTTTATGGGGTCTTATAAAAGAGATGTTCTACAGGACCAAAGTACAAACGAGAGAGGAACTCTCGCGTCGGATTATGGATGCCGCTGCTTACTATTTCTTTCCCATTTCTTCGTCTGTTCCAGTTTCTCTTCTTCACTATCTTCTTTCTTGGTCACATCGACCTCGACATACGAGAACATCCCGAAATGATACAATGGGCAGTGGACTCTTGTTTGGAACGAGCAAGGCTGCTGTGCATTGAAAACCGAGGCGGACATTTTGAACATTTATAAGATGTCTCTCATAAAATGTAGCAATAAATGCATCAAATTAATACTCTCGTTTATTTTTTCTGTGTACCTTAAAACGTCCGTAGCTCCGCAACGGTTGGAAATAGCACCAATGATGTATTAACCGTTTTACTTGATATCACCCCCCCCCCCCAAATTATGGCAGACCGGTTGTGAAACACCCTGTATATATATATTGGAGTCCGTGGAGGCAGGCTCTACCCTAATTTTTATTTAGAAAGGAGGGGCCAAGGGCGAACGCCCGTTAAAACGCCCCCTCCATAGAAAGAGAAAAAGAGTTGAAATAAAGATCCACAGTTTTGGAGATGCCAGGTACTATCATTATACATTGATACTTTGTAAGCATGACTATCGTATTGCGTACAATATGAACCCTCAAAATTAAAGAGCGAAAAACGGCACTGGGGAAAAAATCTATATCTATATATACAGGGTGTCCCATAAGTTGTCTCATAGGAAAATTTACTTTAAATTAAATTTACAAGAATAATACATTTGAACTAAAACAAATGTTAAAATTTATGTCTTGTTTTGGGACCTTGTTTTTTTTTGTTGCAGGTAGAATAACACGCAATGGCTAATATGGAAGCTAGTTACACTCCTGGAGAAAAGGCGGAGTTTTGTCCCAAAACAAGACATCAGTTTGAATATTTTTTTTAGTTCAAATGTATTACTCTTGTAAATTTAATTTAAAATAAATTTCCCTACGAGAGTGGACTTATGGGACACCCTGTATATAGTCGTCGCTATATATCACTGAGTCCCGAATACTAGAATTCGAAAGATAAATGCAAAGATAGACCGTTTCAGCAAAAGAAGAAAAAATGGTGAAAAAAGTCTCTGAAGACAAAAGGAAAAGTAACGCGAACCAAAATGATGAAATGAATTCGATAAATAATGCTTTCTTTCGATCTCCCACGATGGAAAAATGTCTTTCTTTACGTTAAATTGGTCGTCATTTGTGTGTGTGTGGGTGTGTGTGGGTGTGTGTGGGTGTGTGGGCGTTGGTTACTATGATTTTGCAACAAATTTTACGATACATATTTGTGCTTATCCGGGCAGAAAAGAGCGTGTGCCAACGTTAATCGTGTCGTCATGAATTCAGAATTATTTACTAAAATATCATTAAATATTATGAAGAAAGTATGTAATGAAGGTTGTATTAGATTTTGTTAAGTTAGGCTAGGTTAGATTAGTTACATTATTTACATTACCGAGGAGGTACCAATGGTACCGAGGAGGTACCAATGGCAACGGGTGCCAGGGAAAAATTCCTACACCCTCAAATAGTGTGCAAGATTCGGTCTAACCTTTACTTGAACTGATCCACAACTTCTGAAGGTAGCCTGTTCCACGTGTCACAGATCTTATACGTAAAGTAATTCCCACACACACTAGTGCTAAACCGTTTCAAATCCAACTTCCAACCATTGTTGCGAGTTGAGTTATCATTTAAACTAAACATGTTTCTAAAATCGACAGCGTTGAACCCGTGTAAGAACTTTAAAACCTCGATGAGTTGGACCGCGCAGCCTCCGAGTTTCCAGCGAAAGCAAATTCAGGGCGTGTAAGCGTCGATTGTAGCCCATATGCCTAGCGAAGGGATTAACTTTGTGGCCCTCGCCTGGACTCGCTCCAGCCTCTCAATATCTTTCCTGAGGGTGGGCGACCAGAACTGCACAGCGTACTCCAGGCACAACCAAACCAGGGAATTGTACAGAGCGAGCACGATCTCCTTGTTCCGAAATCGAAATTGCCTCATGATATAAACCCAACAGCTTCTGGGCTTTCTTTTCCACCTCTGCGCACTGTTTGATAAACTTAAGGTCGCTGCTAATTAGCACACCCAAGTCCTTTTCCAAATCAGTGGCCTCGATATTACTTCTCAACATGGAATAGTCCGACTTGGGATTGGCGTAGCCAATGTGCATGACCTTGCATTTACCCAAGTTAAACGGCATCTGCCACTTTTCGGACCACTCTCCTATCCTACGTAGGTCCGCACGCAGTTGCTCGATCGCTTCGGCCGTCCCAACATTGGCCCCAAGCTTTGTCTCATCAGCGAATTTGGCGATCCTACTGACGATGCCGGCGTCAATATCATTTATGTAAATGATAAGCAATAGTGGCCCCAAAACGGAACCCTGAGGAATCCCGCTAGTGACCGAGGCCCAACCCGAGGTAACCCCTTTAATTACAACTCTCTGCTGCCTATTCTTCAGCCAGTTTTCAATCCAGCTACCTACTTCCCCATCGATACCCAGCGCGCGGAACTTGGCCATTAGCCGGCGGTGAGGTACCTTATTAAAGGCTTTTTGAAAGTCGAGATAAAGTATATCAATCACTCTACTCTTATCGTATTCACTCCGCATGACGTGGAAAAACTCGAGCAGGTTGGTGAGACACGACCTATGCCGCCAAAACCCATGTTGGGAGTCCCCAAGCAGCTTGTTGGAATCCAAATGGTCAACGATCCTATCCGCTATTATCCCTTCCAATAATTTACCTACGACCGAAGTGAGACTAATAGGACGATAGTTCCCTGGACTTTCGTGATCCCCTTTCTTAAAGATAGGGGTCACATTGGCTTCCCTCCAGTCACTAGGCACTTGGCACCTGGCCCGTCTCCAATGATTTGTTGAAGACTGTAGCCAAGTGGGGAGCCACCTGGTTGCGCACTTCCCGCAAGACTCTGGGGAGGAACTGGTCCGGCCCAGGAGCCTTAAACGCGTTCAGTTTGTCTATTCTATCGGCAACAACTGTCGTGGTACACCGAACACTATCCAGGCGAGCACCGTCGTGCTGACGCCTGGCTCAGGGATGACGCGGGTGTACTCCCTGGTGAACACTCCCGTAAAGTACTCATTCAGCACATTAGCGATGTCCGCGTCGGAGGTCCGCAGCGCGCCGCTGGGGTTCTTCAACGGGCCTATCATGCTTCTAATGGACTTTCTATTAACATAACTGAAGAATTCCATAGGGTTCGCCTTGCAGAGGGTTGCCACCCGGAGTTCTTCGTTACGTTTGGCTAGCCTAACCTTCGCCTTCACTTCCCTGCACAGGCGGACATACATCTCGGTGTTCTCGTGGGAACGATTGGTCTTCGCCATCCTATACGCAGTTTTCCTCTTTCGGATAGCCGAAGCGATGTCCCGACTGAACCACTTAGGCTGCGTTGAAGCAGGGGTTACCGGTTTTGAAGGTATGGCAGCAGACAACTGGTCCCGGAATGCACTCCACACTCCCTCAACATCGCAGCCGACCTCTACCCCCATCTCACCTACGCTATCCCGGAGGCCAACAAAGTCCACCCACCATGTAAGAACTTTTGCCTGTTAAAAGAAAGATATTTTGCACTGAACGACTGCCATTTCTCAAAATTTTCTCTTTCACAAAATAGGACAACCCGACCCCTTTCCACTACCCTCCTCTATCAAAGAAGATCAAAAACAAAGAAAAATGAACTTATATATATATATATATATAATATATATATATATATTTTATATATATATAAATATATATATTTTATATTATATAAATATATATATATTTTATATATAAATATATATTTGTTCGTATATAAGATGTGTAAACGAATGTTCCCTCGAGGGCAAAAAACTTCCAACATATTTAACTTCATATAAAAAGACTCATTCCATCCCTGATAAATAAGAGTGCCATCGATTACTTAGTGCCAGAAGGAAGGGTCACAACTCACCAGTTTCGTCCGTCCTCATAGATATCTATTCGAGCTCCGAAATCTTGAATTTTCCTTAACAAGGAGGCCTCACACGGACAGAATGGCACCCTTCTTTCCCCTCTTTCTACGACTCTCGTCTTACCCTCACTCTCTTCTCAATAAGATTGGAAACTGGAAATAGTAGAAATGCTGGAAGGCTGAAGGCTCCAAGGGTATATAAGAGAGGGGAATCGAAGAAGAGAGAGGGGAAATTTAAGGAGGAAATATCAGGTATCTAGATATGGAAATAAAAATTAATATACTGTATATAGAAATATATTAGAATTCTGTATTTAAGTATTTTATCTTTTAATTATTAATTTTTGCTTGCAGTGAAGTATAATGTATGATAATGATGACAAAGGAATATATATATATATATATATATATACACACACACACACATATATATATATATATGCACACACACACACACACACACATGTGTACACACACGCACACATGTGTATATATATATATATACACACACATGTCACAAATTGAGAAGGCATTAAATCAAGCGTGACAGCAATAGACTGGAAATCTTTTTTAAAGATAAAACAACGGAAGAGATGTTAGAAATTGTGAAAATATGTTCCGGAAAGAAGAAGAAACAAGAAAAAGAAAATTTGGAGAGTAAATCGATCAATGTTCCGCAAGAGAAAGATGCTATATTCAAAATTTAATGGTTACAAAGAGAATAATATCGTAAAAGTATCGCTATAAAACTGTAAAAGTATTGACCGAGCACGCAGCATCTACTTGAAAAAATACGTAGGAAGAGATGGGGAAAATATTCTAAAAGTGATCATCAACCTTGAAAGAAATGTAAGGTTTAATAGGTTCGCGAAAATGAAGACAGAAGCAAATGGCTGTTGGACCCTTATTGGAAAGAAATAAATATATTAACCGATGATATAAAAGATATAGGAAATGTTAAGACCTCAGTATATGAATCTGAATTTAGATTCCCCCCAAAACGGATAAAAATAATGTTTAATCGCAATTCTTTAAAGACGAACCGCAAGGAGAGAATATACACCCATTTTAATTTATATGTGCCTTAATACCACGTAACCATATTCATCTGCGTGTTAATGGAAACAGAACTTAAATACGTAAGAATGAAATGCTCGTGCGTTGGTTATGGAGACCTCTGGAAACAGTAAAAACTAACCAATATTCTGACGAGGGCGAACGTTGTTCCTTATCTCGAGTAAAACCTATAAAATAAACTGGTTACGTCGTGGCCAATGTGGCCACTTCCCGTCGATAAGCTAAGTTAAGCTACAGTGGGTTTGGGTTGTAGTTGGGTGGCGAACCGTCATCCGCGTCCAGATTATGGAGGGTTCGGATCCCACGTAAAGCTGTAAGTTCCCCCTGTCATATGACTTCAGATGTTGCGAAGGAGGGTAAATAGTCCCATCAAATAATAACAGCACAAGAAAAACGTAATATAAAAACCAACATGGATTTTGATCAGCAATTTCAGGGCTGTCACGACTTAGGAAACATAATATGACAATATCACTGATGGGCTCTAAACCAGTGCCAATTATGATTTAATTAATTTTGACACCCTTTGGCAAGGCATTCGACAAGTGTAATCATCGAATAATGACACATAAAATGAAAGACAGTGGAATAACAAGCAAAATTAGGGAATTTAATTTATCTCTTCCTTAGAAAAGGGAAAAAAATTCGTAAAGTCCAAGGAATATGATCATAGTAAAACGAGGAACAGCACTTTTTTATGCGGAAGGAGGAACCAGGGGCGAATGCCCACAAAAACGACCCCCCCCCCCCCAGTAGTAGAAGAAGAAGAGAACCAAAATAAAAATCTAAGGTTTTCGAGATGCCTGGACACACTGCGTTTAAAAGATTAGAAGTCATAGACGAGGAAAGATGGATTGAGGAAAATTGTTCCAGAGTTGACCGGTTGAGTAGGTGAAAGATTGAGGATACCGGTTAATCTCTGCATTAGAGAGTTGGACAGCAAAGGAATGAGAATGTGTCGAAAGTCTGGTACTGCGTGCTCTCTTTAAAGGAGGCATGCAGTTAGAGAGTTGAGAAGAGCAGTGTCCATTATAGAGAGAGAGAGTGAGGCAACATTACGGCGAAGAGAGAGAGGGATTGAAGACAGTAAGACTGTAAGAGGAGGGGAATTGATGAGACAAAAAACCTTTGACTGCATCCGGTCAAGTAGAGCCGTTTGGGTTGTACCACCCCACACATGAGAAGCGTACTACATGCAGAGGCAGACAAGACCCCTATACAGAAACAGCAACTGAGTGGGGGTGAAGAAACTGCGGAGCCGGCCAGCACAACTAACCTCTTAGAAACTGTTTGAGAAAGAGAGTATATGTGATCTTTCCAAGAAAGATCACGAGAGAAAGAAACACCAAGAATGTAAGAGAAGCGGAAGGATTGAGGTGTGTATTTACTGTTATTGATAATCATGCTAACCGATATAAATAATGAAGTAACAATATGAAATTCAATACCAATATGAAATTTAATACCGAAAATTTTCAAATCTAAGATAGTGAAAAAGTATCATAATTATTTCATCGCCGCATCATTTCTTCGATGAATTCCAAAGCCATGGTGCTGAGACACTTGCTTTTAAAAATTAATTCTTTATTTTCATCTTTCGCACTGGAATTACTTACATAAGGGAACACTTATTCAGAGTTACCTCCAATCGATCAGCATACCCCAGTTTAAGAAACCCCACGAAAGTGCACATCATGCATGTGATTTTCCTCCTTTTTCAAGAAAAAGATTTGTCATAACTTACTTCATATTACGCCTTGCAGAGGAATTATTTGGATAAGGAAACACTGACACAGAGGCACCTCCAGCTGGTCAGCACCCCATAATTAAAAAAATTTCTCAACCGTGTACATATGCAGTTTTTTCTCTTATTTTCACGAAATTCAGTTGCACATTATTTACAACTAAAATTCTACTCTAAGCATCTTTCTGAATCTGAATGTTTATTCCGAAGTTTTGACTCCGGAGTGTTCCCAATAAGTTTTCCATCACCCGAGAACTCCACTTGCTCCGATTTAACCAGACCAGACCAGCGCTTCATACTACATTTATTGGCAAAGGAAACATTACTACTTTTAATCTATCCTTACTGGCCTTTCCCGTGAGCACCTCCCTTTTAGTAACGAAAAAGTGAGGGAAGAGAGGAGCGGATTCCCAAAATAATTTAATATAGCTATTCGGAGGTTTTGACTCCTGAGAATTTAAATAAATAAACAAATAGAGAGAGAGAGAGAGAGAGAGAGAGAGAGAGAGAGAGAGAGAGAGAGAGAGAGATATTCTCCATTTCAATCTTCAGTGCATAGATACATATTTTGTGCATAAATACATATTTTTTAAAACTGGAAGGAACTTGCAAATAATTGTATTAATTGTCTATAAAACTTAAAACTAAAAACTTACAAGGATTGCATATGAACGTATCTGATATTTCTCTTTTAATTAACTGAACGTCCGATCTGAGAATGAATTCAAATATTGAATCAATAATATTTCCATTCTGTAAACAGAAAGCCTATTTTTACCATTGAAGAATATTGCGCCCCTATACAATTCCAGAATCCCCCCCCCCCCCCCCCCCCCCCCCCCCGCAGGTTTGTGTTCTGTTGCCCATCCCGCCTTTTGCAAATGTGAAATTGAAAACTAATTTCGGTAACGGAGATTTTAAATGAAAGATGAAAAATTATAGTGTTTAGGAAGAATATTCTTTGATCTGTTTAGAATGAATTTAATTGCGTATAAGTATTTTAATTAGTATCGGGGACTGAATACCCTTTTCTTTTTTTGTTTTTGTTTTATTGCAGATCAAAAGCTTTGAAAGTACACTATTACTATCCATATATTATATACACACAGAGGCGTACTTAGCATTTTGCCGCCCCTAGGCAGAGATTAAAGTGGTTTATAGGTGTGCCATTTGATATCGCTAGTTTGGTATTAGAGGTTGCTGTTCTTTTTTTTTATTTTAAAATTTATTTGTGAATATTTCATTTGTTAGTGCTTATAAGTTAATTATTTTCCGTTTTGGCTCTCTTTGTCGTATTTAGGTTGAAATACGACAAAATTTACCGCCCAAGGCAGGTGCCTACTCCGCCTATAAGTAAATCTGCGCATATATGTTTTGTAACCTTTTATGGGTTCCGCTCAACGAAATCCGTTCATCACACGGAAGTCAGGCTCATGGTCTTACCTCTGGAGTTGGTTTAGTGAAGAAAATACTTGCCTTCTTGAGCTTTCCATCTAACATAGGCAGGTAGGCACACTCAACTCATCCGAGATTGTCCTGAGTCAGGTGTCTAGTCTCCTCCTAAGGATTTCCACATGAACACCAGTTGTATATCTTATTTCTTTTGGTAACTGGTTAAATAGTGTTGGTCCTCTGACGACAAAGCTATTTTCTTTCAGGATTGAGGCTGTCTTGTCTAATCGTTAGTTTGGGAATACTGCGCATTCTACCTTCCCTATTTTTCCAGTGTTATTTGGATGGTTATAGTGTTCATTTTGGGATCAGGTCCCAATTTTTCTATTATTTTCCACGAGTTGATAATAGTGTACTCCTCCTCCTCCTCCTCCTCTCTTTTCAGCGAATATAGATTTGATTTACGTAATCTTTTCCAGTAATGTAGTTCTTTGCAGCCACTAATTCTGGCTGTGAAATTCATATGACTGCGAAATTATGGGTTACGATGAGGCACCATCCGTAGATAGGTTGGGAACACCATTTTTCTTAAAGTAAAGATGCTGAGGTCGGGGGTTAGAGTACTGATAATGCTAGTAATAATAATAATAATAATTAATAATAAAAATGGAGTTAGAGCAATGAGCCGAATTAGTTGGCCTGAGCTCCGTGCCAGTTTGTCCCCTCCTGACTGATTATGTGTTAAATGAAATTTAGTAGCTGCATAACTGTCAGCGATGTTAAAAAAATTATTTTCATAGTTTGGGGATCTTCGCATATATATATATATATATATATATATATATATATACGCTGCGCCTCTGGTGTAGTGGTTAGCATCGCTGACTACGAATCCACCGGCCCGGGGTTCGAGACCCGATGACGGCAGCCGGCGCGCAGCAAAACCCAGCTGTTCAGCCTTCCACACAATAAAGAAAGTTGTTGGTAGATAAATGGGTACCCTGGGTGGCTTAGTGGTTAAGACGCTGGGCTGCTGGTGGGGCGTGGTTCGGATTCCACGTTAAACTGTAGGTCTAAGGTGGAGTGAAAAGCTTGACTTTCGTGAGAATGAACAATTCGGGCGGAAGCTAACCAAAGGTTATATGCGCGATGTATTTCACACCTAAACACGTGAAATGAATGAATGAATGAATGATGCACATCCACAAGGAAAAAGAAAAAATTATTCAAAGGCTTTTCGTGTATTCAGAAATACACCTCGTCAGGGAATCAACGAGGGAATGACGAGGTGTATTGGTGAATACACGAAAGGTCTTTGAATAATTTTTTCTTTTTCCTTGTGTATTTGCATCATTATATATATATATATATATTTTTTATTTTTTTTTTGTGACTAATTCATTGTTAAAAACCTAAAAATACCGAGGAGAATGTATGTTTATCGCCGCAATATGTAACTCTTATTTAAGTGTGTATTTTCTCGTCCATCCCAATAAACTTCAAACATTTTAATTGTTTTAATTTACAGGGAATAAACTCTCTTAAATAACTGTAAACAAAATGACTGAAAATTTACACAGTATAACACACAAATTGTATAATGCAGAAAACACATTTACAGGGGATAAAAAACAACAACTGTGATTGGTTGATACTGGCCAATCATCGTTAGTTTTTCAAAGATGAACTGCCCTGTCATGAGCATAAAAAAAAAGAGGTGGTAACAAGGATCTAATCTATTCTGTAAACTGCATCACGACGTGCTAATAAACGGACTAAAATAAAATCCACACTTATCAAAGAAAAATATTAAGAGGACGCAAGACGTTTCGGTCCACGCGCATCTGGGACCCTCTTCAAATGAAGATGAAGTAGAAGATGAAGAATGTATAGTCTGAACGTGACATTCCCACGCAAAATTCAGAGTTATTTTCTCATCTCGTCTAAAGCTTTGGTTGACTGTGGTCCGTGTTTGCAATTTGAATTAAAAACCATTTTTTTAATACCTTTTACTTTGAATGATTTTAGTTTTTAACACGATTAAAACCACGGGGTTTTCTTCATTATATATAAAATTATATAATTATCCTTTTAATTAATTCTCACGTTTAAGATATTTCTCCAAAATACGTTTAATCACAGTTTGGGCAAAGGATACAATAAATGCCAGTCACTCGAATTGGTATTTAGCTTAAAAACGTTTAGGATATGTCAGATATGACGTCTTCATACTTCCTATCTTTATACATTATTTCAGTGAATCTAATAATACTTTGTCTTCAGAAATTACTTAATAAATAATAATTCTTATATTATTTTGCACAAATGTCTTCGTGTATACAGGATTAACTGTAATTTCGTATAATTTGGGCATTAATAGCGTTAGATAGTAGTGTAATTGAGCCTAAAATATAACGGTGAAAACAGATTTTTTTGGTCAAAACACGAAATATATTCTGTTAAGGAGAGGTCCTTTATTGATTTAAAAAAAAATGTATCTAGGAATTATCATAATAATTCTGCTGAACTTACTAAAACAAATCTAATGAGGAGAGGTCCTCTTTAGGCAGAAGACTTTTGTTAAACTCTAACCAAATGTTAATAAATCGAAATATTAGGTTAGGTTAGGTTGGGTTAACAAGAATCTTCCTCTGCACAGTAGTAATAATTATTATTATAATAAATTCCAATGTATACCTAATCAAAATACAATTAATCACTTGTCATCCTTAACGGAATCATAGATAAGAGAAAAGGATCCCATGCTTCCCTCAAGGGGGCTGGCTATAACCCCGTCGAAATCGATGCGCACTATATATACACAAAGATAGATAGATAGATAGATAGATAGATAGAGGGGGTTGATTAATGACTAAAGGATGTACGATTGAAATATCATCCCTGATTAAGTTTGAGGCTTTTTTTTTATCATGTTTGAATCTCACTGTAAATAAAACATGCCATTTAACACCAGACACTACAACTTCGCGTGTCTTTATCAACAACATACTACATCGCGACCACTTCATTTATTACCCTATTCGTTAAGGCACCCAGAGTGTGTGATCGCTTGTGTCCTATAAATAAGTTGAACAGTTATAAGTTTTGAAATACTTTGGAAACAAAACGTAGCAACAAAAATACAGGGTGTCCCAGAAGTCTGGACTCATAGGGAAAATAGACATTATATTTTTAAAGAGAAACAAACGCATTTCTAATGTCAGTTTTACATATTTCAGGAAAGAAAATACCCTGATGGTTCAGTATACCAATCAAGAGAAGGTGGAATTAGTATTGCTACATGTTTTCGGAAAAAGTCAGAGGGAGGCATGTTAGTTATTTCACGAACATGCCTTCCTCTGGCTTTTTCCGGAAACATGTAGCAATACCAGTTCCACCTTCTCTTGATTGGTATACTGAACCATCAGGGTATTTTCTTTCTTGAAATATGTAAAACTGACATTAGAAATGGGTTTGTTTTACTTTAAAAATGTAATGTCTATTTTCCCTATGAGTCCAGACTTCTGGGGAACCCTGTATATAGGTCGAGTAGTTTCAACATAAAAGTACTTTGCCGAAGAGCAATTTTCACCACTTTCAACAAAATTTTAATTCCAATGAAATTTCCTTTCGTGAAATGGATTATGTCAAGCAGTACTATACATTTAACTCTTTCAGGACGACTGGTACAAATTAGTAGCGCTTCAAATACACGCATTGATAACTTACAAAAAATTGCGGCCTTAAAGGGTTAATTGTGTTAAACTCTCACTTAACAAATAGATTTGAGGGATTTAACATAAAAATGTACATCGGTTTAAAAGAAAAATTTGAAAATTCTTCAACATTCAAACATTTTGTTGAAAATATAAAATTTAACAAAAAAATCTGATTTCAAAGTAGACAATAAGTTCACAAGCAACCAGAATTAGGGTTTTTTGATCTTTTAGGGTTTAATATGTTCCTAAAACCAATATTTTTTTTCTATATGTTTGTATTAATAAATGGAATTTCAGACAGTTCGTAGCAGACTTTGGCACAAGAAGGATATGTCCACATACAAACATTGCAGGTTTCATTAAATTTTAGGGGATGTTCATTTTCAGTCTGGTTAGACTCCCTACTCCCGTCATTATAGCGAAAGCCTTTGAAACCGGAGCCGGACGAGTATTCAGTTTGTCAATTATACGATGATAAGAAACTATATTATTACAAAATGTAATTAACTACATTCATTTTACAGTAGGTAAATACAAAACAGACAAAGGAAATATATGTAAAGATAATTACACCCCAGAAATGCAGGTGTCGTTATTATGTGACAACAATCTGTGAAATAAATACACAATACAATTATAAATTCCTCTCTTATAAAAAATGTGTAAAAACAAACGAGTCTTTAAATACATCGAATAAATATGAACATACAGAAATATAAACAGAAATACAGAAATATATAAACACTGTATCGCGTGTATCCTTTACCCAAAGGTAATTAAACATGAGGTTAAAATACACTAATTTTATTTATAGATTGAGAGCAAACAAAGATTGAAAAAGTTCCCTTGGATTCCCCCCCTCGTAAGTCCATTTTGTTTCCATTGGTGTATGCAGAAGGGAGGATGCAAAAGGGGAAATTTCCTATCACTCGCTGGTTTCCCCTCGTTGAGAAGGAAAACAGTTATTAACCAGATGGAGACAGGTCTTATGGGAAACTTAGTAAGGAAACAGATTTATATATCACGCATTTTATCTATGTTATTTTTATATGGAAATTTAGGCATTATTATGATTATTACCCTTGAAAAGAGGGGAAAAAGATACGTAGACAGACCCTACAGTATAGAAGATCGCTAGACAGACAAGTAAATATACAAATACAGTAAATAGACAGCAAACAATATAAATGAAAATAAAATAAAAATATATATTTTAATAATTATAATTAATTGCATTATATATATATATATATATATATATATATATATATATATATATATATATATATATATATAAATAAATAAATAAACGGTTTTACAGCCTGCGGTGAAGCTGTTCATGTACTTCACCATTAATTGAATTAATAAATAGTCTACACGGGGGCCAGACTCTGTTTTCCTAACCCAGTGGTCTTTTGTATTTTATTATTTTAGCCCTGATGATGTAATACGTACATTTCAAAACGTTGGTGTTAATTAAGAATTGAAGAATGTTTTTCGTCTCTGTATGGTGTTCGTCATTTATACTATATATACACACTATATATATATATACTGTATATATAACTGTACACACACACACACACATATATATATATATATATATATATATACACACACATACATACACACACACACACACACACACTGGTAAACCTTATTAAAGATTCGCTAAGAATGCGTCCCAGAACCAGACAAAAAGGATATTACTATCAAAAGGCAACCATATATTTTCCGCCAATGTTCCTTTTTAATTTGCCTTGGAAAGTGGCGCAGTTGAATGTCCTTAAAAACAGGTTTGATTTAATTCTCCCTTTAAGAAGGACTTATCTCCAATTTGGACTCTTCTCTCCCTTAATATCTCCGTCAAAAAAGGTCTTCCAACCGCTTGCTGCTATTAAACTCCGCTCCAAAAATAATCACAGTAATAAAGAATTCAGAATTATTTCCAGTTGGGCTCAACGACACTTAGCAACTTACATTTAAGAATTATATTTAATTAGTCTTATCGAGTATACTGCACGGGAAACTGTGGAAGTTATCATTATATTCGTTATATTTGGGTTTGAAGTATACTGAAAGTATATTATGCTTTATGTTTAAAGATGTTTTAAATAGATAATCCCCATTTTCTTTATTGCTATTCTCTTATGGTAGACTGCACTGATCAATAATGGATTTTAGTTTAGAACGTATGTAACTGAATTTGGTGATGTTTATCCTGTCCATGGCAACAATATACAGTATATATGGTATGTATTTACGTGTGTATGTGTGTGTGTGTGTGTGTGTGTGAACGTATTGCGCCGTGACTACATTCATCCTGATGGAGTTTAACAGAATTACTAAATACTATCTTCAGATTGAATTAGGTTAATAGTTCGGGATTGGAAGGCATGCAGGAAATATAAGATAATGCGATAGGACCATAAAGAGTATTTATTATAGGGTTGTTATCGCGGGAGACGTGTCAATAAAACCCATTAGAACGGGCGAGACGCGCCAATAGACCCACGCCTTGTTGGACACGCTCCTCATGGATCGGGAATGGGGTGCGAAGGAGGAGGAGGAGGTCGCAAGAGGAGAACAAGAGGAAGGAGAAGACAGAGGAAAGCTAAAAAGTAAAAAAAAAGAAACTGCAATAGATAAAGAAGAGAATAAGCAACTAAAGTTAAGAAGGAAGATAAAGAACGTTGCATTAAAAAAGCTTACACAAAATATTTCACAACTAACGAAGAAGGGACAATAGACAAAAGGAAGATAATAGTTATAATAATAAAAAAGAACTAAATACACACACACACACAAAGCCAGAACGAGTATAATCAGGGCCTTAAACAAGGAGAAACTACAAAAAAAAATAATCTTAAGAGAATTTATAGCGCACATACTTTAATAAAGCACAGCAACATTGCAATAAATGTTGCAAACATACATTGTTATTTCTAATCAAATAAGGTCGCTGTTAACCATTAGAGAATTTGTAGTTAATAAATCAACGAACACACGCATGCCTGAATAATGCAAGGCAACATTGCAAACATTGTTATATGAAATCAAATAAGATTGCTCTTAATGTAAACCATTTGCAATATTTAATAAAAACGAACATACAAATAAGGATGACAAAGAGCAAAAAGTGAAGAAAAATGGCTGAAGTTTATGGGGAATAAACTGCCCCCTTTAGGCTTAACTGTATATATATATATATATATATATATATATATATATATATATATATATATATCAATGGGCCTAACCATCAACAGGGGGCCGATTTCCATTAGAATCTCTTTTGATGTGAAAAACTGGTACCGAGGTAAGTTGGAAGAAATTCTCCTCTCTCTCTCTCTCTCTCTCTCTCTCTCTCTCTCTCTCTCTCTCTCTCACACATGCTTATAAAGGTAACATTCATTCATACAAGCAGTTACGTACAAAGCTTCCATTTTAGGACATCCGGTGGCAGACGTTCGACTTGAAACGCACACACGCACACTCTCTTAATATTCAATTAAATCATTCCGTTGAAAGAAAAACTTTATATATTTATATATATATATATATATATATATAAATGCGCCTCGGTGGTGTAGTGGTTAGCGTCGCTGACTACGAATCCATCGGCCCCGGGTTCGAGACCCGACGGCAGCCGGCGTGCAGCAAAACCCAGCTGTTCTTCCTTCCACACAATAAAGAAAGTGGTTGGTAGATAAATGGGTACCCTAGGTGGCCTAGTGGTTAAGACGCTGGGCTGCTGATGGGGCGTGGTTCGGATTCCACGTTAAACTGTAGGTCTAAGGTGGAGTGAAAAGCTTGACCTTCGTCAGAATGAACAATTCGGGCGGAAGCTAACCAAAAGTAAAAGTATAAGGAAGAGTATTAACTGGTAATACCTGTCCGTCTAATACGTCATAATATTCGGCTGAAGACATGCGATACGTCTATCCAAAATATTCACTAAAAATATTTGGTTACAACGATATAATTAGGTTGAAGGCATTTCTTAAAACGATATAAAGACTTTTTATATATATATATATATATATATATATGTATCACTGGTTGAATGTGTTCTAAGGCCAAGTTGAGAAGACGCTAAACAAATAGAATTCCCTTTTTAAACTATCCCCCGAGGCATAATTTATTGGACACAGGAAAATACAAGATTATTTTTACATATGCGTCTAAAACCTTTTTTTTATTTCGTTGCCGATAAAAAAGTTAATCCAAACACGAGGTTCGAATTCACTTATTTGCCTTTAATTCATTTGCATAACGTATATTCGCCGCCGCTGCGAGGCCGAATGAATATAGGCCTGAGTCTGTTTTAAAACGTGCGCGTTTTTGTTCTTTGTTTTTATCTTTTGTAATCGGTTTTTTTTTTGGTTTTTAGTTTGTTTGTTTTTTTTGTATCGGTATTCATCGTTTTGTTTTCGTGTTTTTATTTTTTTATATTTTATTTTGAGGGTTTTTCTTTTTTCGGGGTGGATCGGGGTGAGGGGTGGGGCTTTGTTTTAGGTTAAAAGTGTTTTTTATATCGCTTGATTGAATACTGGATTTTCATTTTTGTGTTTAATGATAATTTCTTTGAAGAATTTAATACGATTCTTCTACAACTATCTATCTACTGTGTATATATATTATATATATATATATAATATATATATATATATATATATATATATATATGAGAGAGAGAGAGAGAGAGAGAGAGAGAGAGAGAGAGAGAGAGAGAGAGAGAGAGAGACGGTAACATGCCAAAAGCTCGTAAGTAGCGAAACCGCAGTTTTTACAGAAGGATAAAACTGAGTAATGTTCAATGCCTGATGGAACGTTCACCAAACCTTTGAAACATAATTTATTATTACGAAGGAAGAGCAACACGACTGGATTCTAAATTTATGTACAATCATGGTCCAATTAAAGTGAACATAAAAATGGAGATAGCATTTAAGAAATTATGGAATATAATCATTAAATAACCTTTTTAATAACCATTGTTATAATATATATATATATATATATAAATAAACAATTAACAGAAAAGACAAGTGAAAAATTAGTTGTTAAAATTATGCTTCTTGTTGTATTACCCGTTCCTTAGACCTAAACAAAATATAGTCAATGTCGAAAAGGAATTAGTATAAATTGGGTATTACAATCTTATGAAACAGATGAATATTATATATATATTTATTAGTATACGAGTTAACACAGATAACGCACTTCGTTGTATACTGAAACAAGCAACGAAAGATACCGCTAATCGGACGAGATAAGATAAAGTGGGATAAAAAAGCGAAATACGAAGATCCAATAAGGCGTGTATACGATAATCACAGTGAACTGAATTATCGAATGACACAGAAATCTTGTATGGTGAAACCACATCCACATCCTCTCTCTCTCTCTCTCTCTCTCTCTCCTCTCTCTCTCTCTCTCTCTCTAAAGGAAATTATTTGAAAATAGGTAGGCAACAAAATGAGTGATAATTTTCTTCAGTTACATCCGATTTCATGACTTGGAAAATTTTTTTGGTACTAAGTGTATACTCGAAATTTCAGTTGTGGGTGTGTATTTTGTTTAGAAGAAAGCTACAATAGCGCGTATGACGTACCTTAAACATATGG
>JAJOZX010003304.1:5000-40000 GCA_023014485.1 Bathynomus jamesi | reverse complement strand
GTGTCATTAGCAGAGAGGATGTTACTGTTATTTCTGGTTACCTCCTTATCGATACTAGTGGAGCTGAGCCATACGGACCTCGAATCCCGATAATATTTCTTGGACTGTAATAACTTGACTTTCTTTCTCTAAGGAAGTTATATAGGGTGTGTATAAAGTAACGCGACTGAAGAAACAAATCCGATTTGAACTGGTTTGAACTAGTTTCAACTTGTTTCTCAACTCGTAAAAACATTTTCAATACTTCTTATGAACCTTACTATCGACTATACAGTTGTTAAAAAAAGTACCTGTGATAAATATTACTCGTCCATATTCACTCGCGTTAATAGAATTCAAATCGGATTTGCCTCTTCACTCGCGTTACTTTATATACACCCTGTAACAGTAATAATTCAGAGCTGGGCACTTGCGTTTTTTTGCGGTACTGCGGTACTACTACCGCACTACCAAACCGGTACCGCATAACGCAAAGGATCGCTGAAAGTACAGCAGTACCGCTACCGCATTCAAATTTCCCGCGGTACTTTCCGCGGTACCGACCAACACGGTAGTACCGCAGTACCGCAAAAAAACCCGCAAGTGCCCAGCTCTGCGGGCCTGTATATATCCATTTTCCAACTTTTCCTGTTATGTTCATATATTTTTACTTATGTTATTATTCCGTGGTCACATTTATCGAAAACGTTTGCAAAATCTCTTACGGAACAGCGTTTCCCCCTTTTTCGTTCCCCTCATTTTCATATTTCCCTCTTTTTAACCCTTATTTTTCTAGAATTTCTGTTGTTTTTCTCTTGCAAAGAAAGTTATATGTGAGGATCTCTTCCGCCATTTTAGTCATGCCTGAATTTATGCTATTCTAGTCTGTGATCCGAGTTCAAATTGAAGCGTTTACTTTTCGTTACATTTTGGATCGTAAATTCGATTTAGATATCATGTAATGGTTATTATTTCAATAATGTTATGGTTCATAATATTACGTTTAGAATGGCTTTCTACATCCTCAATTAAGTTACTATTATTTGCTAATATTTTCCGTTATAGTCTGCATTGCATAAATACGTCTGTAAAGAACAACGGCATCATTATCATTATCATCAACCTTGCCTATTCCTGATCTTCTTTTGTACTATCTTTGTGTCTGTTAATTGCTTCAGTTTCTCTCTATTCTTTTACATTCTCTAAACGAGAAACTGAAGAAGGGAGATTTTTAATTCTTTGCTACGTTTCTAATCTAATTTAATAGATCGGAGAACGCTCCTTACTGCAAAAAAAGTCTATCGGGAACCATTTTCGTATTATCAGTAGACCTACATAACTAAAAAATTTTAATGATATATATATATATATATGCCACATTCCCTTTTTTTTATTTTTTGTCCATTGGCAAAAAAAAATTATTTGTCTAACTGGATTTTCTCTTCAGTAATCCAATTTCCACAGTGTTTACAGATGGCTTGGCAATTTTTAAGATGTTTTTCGTAATAAATATGTAAATTTTGCTTTTGTTTCTCCTATAATTCCTTTCAGATATAAGACTTTGTTTAGTTGGGGAGGGCAGGTGGGCGGGAGGAGATTTGTCCTTAGACCTTGTATCGTGAGTTGTAGTTATGCTAATATTAGCTTCGCTTACTCCTTTCCACTTTGACTTATCAGTTTTCCTATTTCACTGACTTCCAGAAAAGCGGGTTTCGTTCTCTTTTGAAATTATCCGTGCAAATTTCCTTCACACGTTTCGGTAGCTATTGTTTCGTGTATATCCATAATTGCTTCCCTGCATGCGTGAGGTATCCTTTGTAGAAGGAGAAACCCTGTTTGGAACACATCTCTTTGAACATTTTAAATAATTTTGACTAATTTAAGAGTTTCGAACATATCCAAAATTCCTTTTCTTCATTTAGCAAAACCTTTTGGCATTTTTGTTGTTGTTTTTTTAAATTTTCACAAACTCCTCTAAACTTAAATACTCTAAACCCCCTCCGCAGTGACTAGGTCGTTACACCAAAAGGTCCGCCTTTCTACAATTTCGACGCCCCTGCCCCTCCCCTTGTGAAGTCCTGGCTACGGGACTGCAGTATCTATATACTGACGTTACGTGCAGAGATCACACTGGGCAAAGATGTTCTGTTCAGTTTCGTATCTACCTTATCATTTAATAAAATGACACTGTAGATACGGTCACTCGTACGCTTTATTTCAATATAAAATCTTGACATTTCAATACAAAATTAATACAGACACAGGATGTTTCAAAATGCCAATATTGATAACAAATCAGATTTAACAAAACAAAAATTATCAGTATAAGAGAACACAATAATACAATGTAAATATATATATATATTAGTTATACTTAATGTATGTCCTGTACAAGTATAAACAGAACAATTATTGTACTGTATTCTAACAACAGTTGTTGTTGTTGTTGTTGTTGTGTTGTTGTTGTGCCTGATTTTTTACCAGTACTGCATTTCGAAAGTGTTTAACTCTACATAAAATTGTGTATTTTTTCCAGGATTTTTTTCCATTCACTTTTAACGAGAATAGTTTATTATTATTATTATTTTTGATGCAGGAAGGAGGGGCCAAATTGTTCATCTTTTATTGCTATTTCATTTAGGGGGAGAGTCCAGGATTGGTATCTGTTTCACTGTACCCAGTTACTCGACTTCGAACGATATTCAAACCTAAGAATTAGGTTCATGCATTCTCTCTCTCTCTCTCGGAGAATGAAGCCAATGAAAGAGAGAGAGAGAGAGAGAGAGAGAGAGAGAGAGAGAGAGAGAGAGAGAGAGAGAGAGAATCTCTTACGATCTCTCTTCTCGCGTCTCATCTTCAGTCAAATTTTTTTTGTATTTAATTATTATTTTCTATACCACTGACGCTGATATAATAAGTAAAAAAAAAAGAGCTTTATTTGATGGGTAATGGCTTTCTTTACCGATAGTTTATTTTCTCGGTCGAGGCTAATGGATTTACAGAGTTAAAAATTTGACTTATTATGTAATAGGCATTCACTACCAGTAAATAAATTAGTTTTTTTTTTTTTAGCGATTGCGCACATAGTTACACAAAAAATTCTCTTTTTACTTAATTTTCAAAACAAAATTTTCATGTGTTTAGTTTCGATTATACATAGGTCCTACATACATATACAGATAATGTACAGATAATTCTCGGACACCACTTTGTGTTTCTTTTCCCTTCGTGGTTTTATTCATCATAAATAATATATATATATATATATATATATATATATATATATATATATATATATATTAATTTTAAAAATAAGGCAATTGTTTCAGGTAGGTATTTTCTTTTAGATTTTTGTAAGTAATTTTTTACTGCAATTATCTTGATAAATTTTATCCCTATTCTTTGTGATTAAATTGGTTCTTGCAGATGCTAGTCTTACTACCATCTCTCTCTCTCGTGTCTCTCTCTCTTTTCTGTGCTAACTCTGTCAAGGACGCAATATAAATTACTACAAGATAAATCTTCGGTACAGCGTCTTTGGCAGGCTACGGAGAAATGATACGACGACGAAATGATGTCCTCTTGTACATAATAAATAAATAAATAAAAAAGTCATTAAAAAAATACATGGCGTGATTAGATTTAGTTGTTTAGTCTTCATGCTATCCTTTATTTTCCGCTGTCTTCTAATGCGTAACTGAATACATGAGAAAAGTGTACGTATGGTGTGAATGAACTCTGAAGCGATTTTTTTCATTATACTTTTTCCTACAAATCTTCTTCCATCACTATTTTCTTTACGATCACTACTATTTTGGTGTGAAAGCTTTACGCGTCTATAAGTGTAAGCATGGAATAAGTTGTTTTCAGCGTTTTTTTATTTATTGCTATTTCTAATTTTTCTACTTCCTTCCTGGGCTGGCCTGGAGTGGATCTTAGGGTTTTTGTTAACCTGTAACTTTGCAAGTCTTCTGTTTGTGAGATCTCTGTATTTGAACGAAACCCATGGGTGCCACCTAAAGCTGTGGCTCCCTCACTTCGTCGTAACTCTCTCTCTCTCTCTCTCTCTCTCTCTCTCTCTCTCTCTCTCTCTCTCTCTCTCTCCTTTTCGGAGCACCCCTCATCTTTTGGCCACTTCATTTGGGTCTTCAAAGTAATTGCATGTTTTCCACGTGGTGGGAAGCACGTGGAAGGAATTATCATTTTGATTCGATCTCATTTCATTTTTTTTCGCGCAGGGTTAGTTTTAATATCACCGACCTAAGATTCATTGATTATTATGTTCCCATTAGGCTTATTAGTTCTAATACGTTGCGTGTGAAGTTTTACGTTATGGGAATACGCTAGGAATAACGAGGTTCCGCTATTAGATACGTGAGAAACAGGGTTTCATTCTCGTTTCCTTTAGAGCGTCAATCAATTCGGAACTACTTTTGAGCGTTGGTCAAAGAAAAATCTTGATCCACGAAGGATTATTTGAGCATGACGGCGGGAAGTTGGGCAGCCGACTACTATTCTTCTGTTCCCAAATGTACCCAATTGTACCAACCAGTACCCGATTGTAGTCAGAGAACGAAGATCCTCTGAACAGCAGTTCTGTTCCAAAGCCCTTTTTGACGATTCGATTCTCGCCCTTAATTTGATATGACGAGGCTGTAAGAGCTTAGAACGACATGTCCTGGGCCTTAGGCGAGGACGACCATCTCTGAATATAAAGTCGGGATTCTTTGTCAAACAAACTTTGATCTTATCGGCAAAGATAAGAAGAAAAGATTTGGTGAATATAATTGATGAATAAGATAATCATTACGAAAGAAAATAGCTTTTCGCTTAAAAAAAATGATAGTTACAAAACTTTTATGCAAGACAATAAATGATTCTCCAGTTTAGAGAGAGAGAGAGAGAGAGAGAGAGAGAGAGAGAGAGAGAGAGAGAGATAATAGAAAAAGTAATATGGGGACATCAGTTATTTTAAAAATAAGATAACAATTAGGAGTCGTGTATTCGCTGTTCCAAACTGGTTGCATTTCATTATAAAAACACGTTGCAGGAATCCCGCTGCGCGTAGACAGCTGGTTTTTCTTCTTTTGCCATTTTTATAAAACCTTTTTTATGGTATTAAACGTTTTAAGTATTTTTGTCAGACCTTCGATGGCTGTCCTCCAATACCCTTTTCTAAATAAAGACCTATTTAGCGTCTAAAAATTCAGCAGATGGTTGTTAACCAGGGCTGAACTGAGCACCGAGTTAAAAACTTTACTTTGTTCACTCGTAGACAGGAATAGCCAAAAGGACTGAGATAGATTAACCATTTTAGCAGACTTTGCATCCATCCAAGGGACTAAGCGAGAGAGAGAGAGAGAGAGAGAGAGAGAGAGGAGAGAGAGAGAGATATGTGCCCCAATGCCCACTTGGGCAGCCGATACGATCAGAGTTTCACAGAGGGTGAATTATATGATAGGAAAAGGTACCCAGGACTGGTTAAATCTTGGGATTTTTCAAACGAAGTTTAAACAGACGTGAAGTGACGCTAAATAATGGGTAGGAAAGAATAATTTAAGCCGATATGTTTTGATGTTGGAAAAAGATGTTGAATGAAAGCAATTTAAAATTATTAAACGTTTTATTTAAATTTGCTGTAACGAAATAACGTCTTTGTGTTAAAAATGAAGTTTTGCGAAATTCATATTTGTTCAAAATGTTACATTAAGCAAAAATTTGTGTTTTTATTTACATTCAGAAGAAATTTTAGTCAATAAAAAAAAAAAAATAATATATATATATATATATATATATATATATATATATATATATAAATAATTATTTTAAGAAAAAGTTCCATTTGTAATATAAATGGTTATAATTTTGTTTACATGTTTACTTCAACGATACATGGAATGTTTTTTGTTATTATTTTTTAATTAATGCTGTAGTGATATTTAAACATATTAATTTAACCCTTTTCCATATTTGATGTTTGCTTGTTAATTAAACCGAATTCTAAATCAAATTATTTCGTTACGAATCCACGTAATTCCTCCAAACAGTCCAATTTTATAAACTGAACTTTGAACCTTTCTTCAACCTATCGCAAAATAAACAAACTACGTAACACACGCATGCACGCACGCACGCACGCACACCTACACACACACACTCGCAGTTGGGGTAATTCTTCCATCTAATAGCCCTTCCATGTATCCATGTTGCCGTTTTCTCTATACAATTTAATATGATTTTGGGCAAGCCACACGGTTTCATGAACGTCTCTCGACAAGACTCGGCCCAGCGAACCTGATTCTTATCGTCGGGGGAAGACACCTGCTTATAAAAGGTGGGCTTTGTTCTCTCTATAGAAATGGCGTTCTCTTTTTCCATCTTTAATACTGTTTTCTAAATTATATCTATTGTATCCGGTGATCCCAGGCCGCTAAGTCCTTGTGATTACGGAGGGAGGTAGAGATGTGGGGTGGTGGGGGCTGAAACCACTAGCTCATCACGTACATGTACACTTATTTCTACGTGTACACGAGTATACTAGATGACAAAATTAAAGATACATGTAAATACACAAAAATAGTGAAGACAATCGTATAATCTTCTAATGTGATTATATATATATATATATATATATATATATATATATAAAAAACTAATGATAATTAATATTTACTCTACTCTACTCTCTCTCCCTCTCTCTCTCTCTCTCAAGCTTAGTATTTTGATATACTATTAAACATAAGCATTACTTTTGTGTAAATATAATTTTCTCTATAAATTTTTAATTTAGAAATTATTATATTTTATAGTGTTCACATTCCGGGCATGATTTTTTTTTTTTCTTTTTTGTCTTAGTTTACCGTTAGATTTATTGATTAATTTTACCAACTTTTACCAACAACAAAAACTCAATTGGGAAAAATAATAATAGCGGCGTCGATTGATCTAATGTTCATAATGCAACTGAAAGAGAGTATACAGAGAGATGATTCACCTTAATAATTTAGAAATTTTCTATCTTGCTTGTAGTAATTTTTGTTCAAATGATTTTTCCTGTAAATTTATAAATAGGTATTATAGCGATACAGTATCCATATTAAGGGAAGCAGGAAGGCCCATGATTGAATTTTACAACTGTCACTAAAATTATTCCTGGATGGAATGATTTTATTGCCCCCTCTGAAAAGCGAATCAAAAGACGTTTACGATTTATGGTTCCTTCATGGTAGTTCCAGAATAGGACCGGTTTACACGAATGTGTGTAGAAGTAGGGGCCAGTATAAAGCAGCCATAAGGCGGTGTAAACAGGAAGATTATATCGGGCAGCAAAAGCCTGCGAGGCTAATTTAAATAATGATAATAAAAAATTTGGGAGATTTGTTAAGAAGGAATGGCCTTGTCAAGAATACCCTTCCACTAACAATTGGTGGGATGTCGAGGGAAGGAAAAAATTGCAAGGCTGTGGAAAACTCGCTATTCAAGTATTCTTAATAGTGTGGGAAGGGCTAATCTCAATACAGGATACGAAACGCTCGTGAAAGAAACCAGGGAAAAGACGAACTTCGATTCCTGAAATTAAGAGTCTGATTAAAGAGTTAAAGACTGGTTCTGTCTCATGGGGTAGATGACCTATCGAATGAGCACTTAAAATATGCCAATGACGTGGGGAGTCTACATGTCTCATTCCTTTCTCAGCCATGCTTGCTCGTAGTTATAATCCTGCAGAGTTTATGAGGATATATATCTTACTTCTTGTCAAAAATAAATATGGGAACAGTCTATCCAGCAATAAGTACAGGCCTATTGCTGTCGCCTCCTGCTTCTTAAAACTACTAGAGAAACTTTTGCTATGGCGATTATAGGATTATTTATGGATCCCAACTAATCAGTTCGGTTTTAAAAGGTCCCACTCAACTGATCTGCATATCTGTGTACTGAAGGAAATTTTATTTAAATACACTGACAGTAATCCAAACATTTATAGTTGTTTCTTAGATGTAAGCAAAGTATATTGTAGAGTAAACCACATTATTATATTTAAAATACTAAAGGAGAAGAAAGTTCCTTTGTACATAATTAAATATACTGAAAATCTGGTATACCCACCAATTGTTTAGGGTTAGGCGAGGCAATCAGTGAGTTGTCCAAATGTTTTGGTTTCTCCTGCGGAGTGAGGCAAGGCTCCTTACTCTCTCCTCTGCTGTTTAACCCCTGAATATTTTGTAGGGTTAAGTTATGAATGCGTGTATTTGAAACGTTACCAATTTGTACCAGTCGTCCTTAAACGGTTAATATGTATATTGATGGTTTAATTACTTCACTTAATGAGGCAAAAGTTGGACGTTGTATAGATAATATAAGGATAAATAACTTCTCTTGAAGGTCTGGATTATCTTCTAAAAATCTGAGAAATATATTCGCAGAATTAGAATATGCTTTTTAATGTTACAAAAACTCAGGTTATTCAATTCCATCCCAAAAGCTCTAAATCAGCCAGTTCTGACATTAGTTTCCAAATGAGAGGTAAACCAATGGAGGAAGTACAAGAATTTAAATATTTGGGTTAAATTAACACCAGCTCTTTGAGTTACGAGTTTATGACTCAGATATAAGAAAACAATATCGAAGCCTCTGCGCTGAAGCACACATTTCCATAAGGAACTTTCAGACTCCTACCTAAGTTACTCCCTAGATGCTCAGCTTCGCAAATGTTTGCTAACCATGTCGTCTCGAGCCTCCCAGAGGTAACAAGATGTGCTCAATACAGTCTAATTAAAAATATTAAAAACCAGCCAACCCAATTATCCAAGGCATTAATCAGTTCTGCCATGTGTCACCTAAGCTATGGACTTCACGGTATGAAGACGTTTGTCTGTAACTATATATATATATTATATATATATTACATACACACACACACACACCCTAACCTGATTGGAATTTCATGCATTGATCCTTTCATCGCACGGAGGTAGGATCGTGGCTCTACCTCTAGAATTGGTTTGGTGAAGGAGAGAGTTGCTTTAGTGAGCTTTCAATCTCGTTGTCTGGCTCTGTATATTCTGTTTCTGGTCCAATTGTAAACATTTTATTTTCACTCGCGTTTTTCATTAGTTCTATTAATTTTTAGGATTTTTAATAAACAGAATTGTAATATGTGACAACGTTGATAAAGAGAGAGAGAGAGAGAGAGAGAGAGAGAGAGAGAGAGAAGAGAGACTTTTATCGTGTGCAAAACCTTACCATTCGTACATAAAAAAAAATTGATTAAAACAACCAACTAACCTGGTTAAAAATTTGACAAGTAATTTGAATGATTTTATTTCAACCTTGGAATGATTGGATTTTGCTTTGCTCATTTTTTCCAGTACCAAGATTAAATGTTTACTCCAGTTATGGAATGATTCGTTATTGAAATTTGCTGTTACGATCAGGTGGTAGCGGTGGTGGTTGATCGGGCTAAAAAGGCGTACTAGTTGTGTGTGTGTGTGTGTGTGTGTGTGTGTGTGTGTGTGTGTGTGTGTGTGGTGTGTAATTAAATGCGATTCTTATTTTACTTCCAAGTCTCAGTGGTGCTTAAATCAATGGAGAGACTATTTCCCATCTCACCACTTTGGTCAAGTTAATTAATTGTATTAACATAATATATGTTTAATATTTAAAGCCATCTTATTATTATTATTTATATATGGGTGGAAAATAAACGCGTAAAAACTTTCGAACTTAGAGTTGAACTCGCTATATATAAATGCATAACAAAGACACAAACATGGAAATCAATTTAGCGCTGTAAATCTTTAATTCCATACTCTCATCATTTATGAATCTACTGCAAGAGAAAACATTTCCAAATGTGTATCTATGTTATCTCCACCTTGTCAAAGCAATACTTCACTTTCGGAATCAAAGCTCTTCCAAATGCGAGGGACACTTTTTCATCTTTGAATTTGAGATCAAAAACGGTTTTCGCGAGTCAGAAATCCTTTTAACAAAAATATTAAATTTTTATCTTTTGCCGATACTGTTCGTGTCCCTTTATTTTCTTATACAGTATGTATATATATACACAGTATGTATATATGTATGTATATATATATATATATATATACAGTGGTGTAGTGCTAAATAAAAAGTGAGGGAACGCATTTTGAAGTGTTACTCAGATGCGGGGGGACAATGGCGAGCGCGGCGAGCCCATACAGCTGGGGGTCCGGGGGCACTGTAAGCTCCCGGGAAATCTTTTGAAATCTGACCAATTTCAGGGATATTTTGAGGTCATATGCACTGGATATTAGGATATATTCCAAGGTTGAAGATGAAGTATTTCCAGTGTCATTAATATATGACATCCAGTACGATCAATAAAAATAGCTAACAACTGGAATGATTAACTAAAAAAAAGTTAACATCTGGTACGCCGTGGTGACTGTTTCACCAGATCTTTATAGGCTAGCATTGCCTCAGTCGAAGCTAAAAGAAATGAAGCAGTTAATGATTCTTTCTCATATTTCTTCTAGGGGTGGGAATTAAAATTTCATGACGTTAGAGATTTGTAAGTTCGGATTTATTTGAAATAGTGAGGGAACGCCGTTCCGTCTACCAAAAAAGTAAGGGAACGCCGTTCCCACGCGTTCCCACAGCACTACACCACTGTATATATATATATTCGCAGGTTGATCTTGAACCAGCGTTCTAAAGGTATGCAAAAGTCCTGGGCAACATGCCTCGTCATACCAAGAGCGGTAGAGTTTTAGTAAAGTAATTTTACCAATTATAAATGAATCTTTGTTGAAATATGACTGAAATTATGTCATTAAAAAGGACGTTTACACAAATATAATATAATTATAAATGAATCTTGTTGAAATATGACTGAAATTATGGCATTAAAAGGTCGTTTATGCAAATATAATATAATTATAAATTAATCTTTGTTGAGATATGACTGAAATTATGTCATTAAAAGGACGTTTATGCAAATATAATATAATAATTATATACTTTAACGCCTATCTGTCAAATTTTAAGAAAATATGCTTGAACATTTTCTCTGCTTTTACGCTCTTGAATGCAAAGTAAGTTAAGTATGAGGTACTTTTTCTATAAATGCATCAATATTCTTTACTAAATGCGCGAAAACAAACTTTCGAGTGTTGGTTGAAGTTATTTAATTAGTTGGTTTTCTTACTGACCAACTTCAGTAATGCTTTTTTCTAGTTCTAAGTATGAAATAGGATTCCAAAGCGGACTATATTCATACGAAATAAAGCACTCTAATAAGGTTTTATACGAAGGTCATAAACCAAAGGAAACTTAACACACTCACCGCCAACACTTTTTAAGACGGTAACCATCCACAGCCAGCATTTAGGCAAGTTTTTACCCACCTACAAAGTCTCACCAAAAATTTAAAACTAAAGACATCTCTAAACAAAATATACCAAAATAAAGTTTCGAATATATACGTTCAAGACGAGATTTCTCAGCTTTGGCGGTCAACTGATCCGTGTCGAAAGACGAGATTGTGAATGTGTTAAGGCGTTGTAACGATGTTAATAACAGAATGAACATTTCTTAAAAGGGTATTCAAAAACTAGTAACGAGGAAGACAATAAACTTGTGTCACTTTGGATACGAGCAAAACCGGAAGACCATTAAAACTATTAGAATCTGATATTAAGTACGAGGCGACTCATCCATAATCAGACAAACTGCGTCAACATACGTTTTGGAAGGGTTAAGCAAGTACTAAATTCTTCTACTGTTTTCTTTATGGATAAAAGTACTGTCTTCATTGCAACGCACCTTTTTTATCTTTTGACGCAGACTATACTCGTAGTCTGACGGTGTATAAGTCATCTTTGCCACCCGTACATATATATACTTGCAGGGCGTTCCTAAAAATATATGGGCACTTTATTTGCGTATAGTACAAATAGAGTATGGATATTATTGCTGTTTATTGTGTTACGACAAAGCAAGATATATAACTTACAGTATAAACCAGAACAAGTATTAAAAATCTTCTCCATTTGCATCTGGGCACGTCTCACATCGAGATACCAACAACAGAACGATAAACATGCGCACATGTGTCGGGTGATTTTGTAGCGCAGGCGTCGGCAATGCACTGACAAATTTCATGTAAGGAAGTCGGTTTACTGGCGTAAACAGTGTTCTTCAGTTCACCCCAAAGATAACATTCAAGGAGTGTAAGAAATGGAGATCTTCGTGCGGGGTGGGGTATTCAACAGGTCCACGACGCTCTATCCAGCGTCCAAGCAATCTGCCATCCAAAAACGTCCTGACATTTTGATTACGGAACTGACTGATGAAAGACAATTGCAGCCTATTATCAGATCATTGCAAAGTACCATCTGTTGGCTTTCTTCGGAAACAAGAATCAGCATGGTCGGTATATATATGTATCAGTGTTACCAACAATTTAAGTGTGTATACATATTGAGAACGGACGTTTTTGAGTGCCAAACCGGCTTCCTTACAGGAACTTGCCAATGCACAGTCGACGCATGCGCTACATTCTCACCTCATACACGCGCGCATTTGTCTCGTTTTATAGTTTCTCGATATCAGACGTGCTTGGACGCAAATGAAAAACATTTTGAACACTTGCGCCGTTTATTAATGCAAGTTATTTTCTAACTTTGCTGTAACAGAGTAAACACCAATAATTTCCTTACTATATTTGTAGTGGTGCACCGATTAATCGTATCGGCACCTTTCATGCCGATTAATCGGCATTTTACCGATTAATCGGCCATGCAAGGTATTTTCCTAATATCTGCATGCCAGGTGACGATACCGATTAATCGGTGCACCACTATATATTTGTACTATATCTACAGCTAAAGTTGATCCTTTAGCTGTGTTGGGACACACACACACACATATATATATATATATATATATATACACACACACACACCCATTATCGTGATTGCATTTAGGGAGAACTTAAACTTTGTTATAGAAAAGAAAGTGGGATGGGGGGGAGTTAAAAAGAAGTCTTGGAGTTAATATTAAATGAAAAATAAAAAAAAGAAAACGTAATTGAGGGTAAACATTTATATATTTTTTTTTTTTATTCTTGACTCAAATTAAGAGCGTTAATAATAACGTCACTTTTTGGACTTGTTTGCCATTTCATTTTTTTTTTTTTTTTACTCAATAAATCGATGTTTTTCATCAATTTAATGGTTAATACTTTGGTGAAAATAGTATTCAAAGCAAAAAACCACGAAGAATAAACATCGTTCAGTACAAGCATACCCGCAGCGTCTCTCTTCGAATGGAGAATAAAATAGGACTAATATTTATGTACTTCGAATATAAAGTATTTGAAAAATATATTTTTGGTTGATCGAAGGTTGCAGTACATTGATGAAAGTTTTTTTTTTTTTTTTTTAATCCCTGGGTTTGCAATTTTTGCATTTTTCATTTAGTTTAGTTTTAAAAGTAAACCTCATTTGTCAAGATGAGAACTATTTCATTTATCCTTCATTCTGCTTTCTGTCTATTAATTATAATTGTCAGTCTACTCTTGAAACTTTTTTTTTTTAAAGTACATTTAGTCTTTTTTAGGATCAAGTAAAGATAAGCACCCCCAGTCTTCTTTAATTAGCCTTATAAGGCTAACTAACGAAAATATCACGACCTAACCTAACCAATCGTTAAGTCAACTGTACGCCCTTGACGATTGGTTAGGTTAGGTCGTGATATTTTCGTTAGTTAGCCTTATAAGGCTAATTAAAGAAGGCTGGGGGTGCTTATCTTTACTTGATCCCTTTTTTATTCTCTGTTATGCAGTAGGTACAGATGACAGTTTTTAGAATGCATAACTATCTTGTGTGTGTGTGTGTAAAGAATGGAATTGGAAGAGTTGACTATTTTATTTTTTACATTATCTCAATATTACTATTTATCACGATAGTTAACTGGATATCCTGTAATTCTAATTTACAGTACGACTTGCAGTACACGCTGAACCACAGCACAGTGCACTCTAAATCAGTGGTTCTCAAACTGGGGTACGGCGTACCCCCAGGGGTACGCGAGGGAATCTTACGGGGGTACTCGAAGGGGTCCTGAAAATATAACCCTTCTAATTTTATATACGATTAACAAAGCCACGAGTCACACGGTCGTAAAGAAAGTAAAAATAGTCTGTCTTATCTCGAAAATCCAGAAAATCCCTGTGAAAGAATTCAAGGGGTACAGAAGAAGAAAAAGTTTGAGAACCGCTGCTCTAAATGGTAGCTAGACGTTTAGTTATATATATGAAACGTCTTCTCGACATTTAATAATGAACTTAGCTTTCTGAAATGAATAATAGCTATTCCGAAATATTTACTAAATATTTCAAATATCTACAAATGGTCCTTAAATGCTTCAAATATATAAAGACGTAGAAATTAAACATTTCATTTGTATAATAATATACAATAGTCATTTTTTTATATTTTGCGCCTAGACGCATGCGCATTGTGGTTGAAAATATTTTGAACTTGTGACGAAGTCTAGTTTAGGATTTATATTTATAGGTTATCTCGAAAACAGGAGAAAATTATATTTGTGCATTTATTTATTTATTCCATGTAGGCTTAGGTCTTCTAATGTCTTTCACGCATTTATTAACTTCAATCCTAGGTTCAATAGCTAAGTTAGACAACTTATACTTGAGAAAAGACTATAATAAATTACAAAAGATTCAGGCTAGAGAAACCAAAATGATCCAGAACTGAGAAGTAAATTATATCTCAGGAAAGATTAACTGAACTACATAGGTATTATGGGCTAAAATTTTGAAATTTCGAGAGATTTCAATCTTGCAGAAAAAATACCCAAAACGAATCACTGAAGTCATTCAAGCAAAATGTAGACAAACAAAATGATAAATGGCTTTGATAACGTAAATTATAGGAACTATTTTAGAGATATATAGAATCAGTTAAAAGAGGAAATAAATATGAAATACTTTCCTGTTAGCCCGGACCCCAGACTTTTTTTTTTTAAATGTTAAGTAACTAACCTAATCTAGGTTTGGTTAGTTATTTAACATTTTAAAAAAAGTATGGGGTCCGGGATAACAGGAAAGTACCTAAAAAGTTTTTAAGAGCAATGTTGTAAACAATTCTTTTTATATAAAATTAAACTTAACGACTGGTTAGGTTAGGTCGTGATATTTTCGTTAATTAGCCTTATAAAGCTAACTAAAGAGTGGGGGCCCTGATCTTCAGGTGATCCAAAATTTCATTAGATATTTCAGATTATTCTTTTTCAAGTGTTTAAAATATTGAGACAATTTAGACATTTCAATTGACTGAAACATCTAACGAAATGTTTAACTTATGTCTAACGCATTAGACATTTCAAAATTCACGAAATTGGGACAATGAAACATTTTCGCTATACAATTCCCAGTAATGTTCTATACAGTTGCAGATAATTCTGTATTAGGCTAAACGTGTACAGGATATTCTTACAGTCAGATTTCATTCATGGGCGGTTAATCTTGTGGGTAAGAAACTATACACTGTACTTCCGGCCTTTTGAAATTTAAGTTGTTTCTGAATTCCTGAAACCGGCTCTGTTTATATCTAAGTCGGCTGACCGCCTTTCATGTGTCAAAGTATTGAAATAAAAGATCAGTTTCATTATTAACACAACTTCAAGTATTTTCTTTCGGAAAGTCGAAACTATACACAGTATATTCTTTTTCATATGCGTACACTTAATCGCTGGGGGTTGGTATCACGGATCAACAAACTACAAGATATTTCGTAAAGATATAATAACAAAGATTAGATAAGCAATAAGCGCCAGCAAAAAAAATATACATGAAAATAAACCCTTAGAGCTTAAACAAAAAAAGGTGGGGGAGAAGATACAGTCTTGGGGGACTCCTCGATGTCAAGTGAGCGATTTCTCAAGGGACACTTAAAAAAGAACTCGAACGTTTGGTTTTTCAAAACAAAGAACGTATTGTATACGTTTTAAGCCCATTTCATCTACAAACATTGTTGTATTACATCCTAAATGTAAATTATATATAATTTTCCTTTCTGTTCTTTTTCTTTTCCTTATATATGTATATTTCCATGGTAGTATGCGTGCATATTACATAATTCTCTCCCTTATATGCATAATTCCATCCTATATATGTTCACTGACATATGTTTATCATATATACCCATTTCGTTCAAAAAGTTTCTGAAAATAAAATTCATCTCCACTCATGTATAGAAATTGGTCTTCTCCGCTTATTTTCCAACTGAAGTCTTGCTGAAAATATTCATAGGGGGTATTTCCCCTGTGGAAATAAACAGACATTTTTCCAATTCAGAATACCTTTTTTTTAATACATGCATGGTGAAATATTAGCTATATTGGAGTATTTGAGCTGCATGCATTTGCTGTATTTATAAGCTTAAATCGTACAGTGTGTGTGTGTGTGTGTGTGTGTGTGTGTTGTGTGTGGTGCTTCTAATATAACAGCGATTATGGACTGGGCTCCCTCAGAACCTTGAAGGAATACTGTGTACAGGTTCGGACCCTACTGTTGATACGTATAACTCCATTATTGTCTTGACTGAGCAACGGACAATAAATTACTTTAAATGAACTCACGGACTAAAAGGAATACATATGTACACGTTTAATAACTGCAAAACATTCTCCTTGCACTTAATTTCTTTGTTACTCGGGCTTACATCGAGTTTTCACATATTGCAAAAGACGACTCGGTAAAACAATTTACTTTCTTCGAATATACAGTATGTCTTAACCCCCTAACGCCGACTGGGTCGAATACGTACCGTTTCAAATACATGCATTTAGACTTAACCCTGCAAAAATGTTCGGCGTTAAAAGGTTAATTCTACTCGTAAAATGATTTTACTGTGAAAGAGGTAACCCTCAAGAATGAATACTACAATCGAGGGGACGCACCAGTCAGTGTCAGAGATACAAAAGCTTATTCTTCATTCAGCCAATCAGTTCTACCAATTTGTTAGCAAGAAAGGAGTTATAACTTTCCCTTGTTTCCTGGTGGGGGTCGACATTGGATCTATGTGAGAAGAGATTCTGTCTACACTTCTACACTCTTAACGAAGTAAAAGACCAAATAGACTTTCACAAAATACTTATTAATGTAATTTCTAAACTAAAGTTGTAGTTTGTTTCGAAAAGAGAACTTGGTAAATAACACACACACACACACACACACATACATACACATACATACATACATACATATATATATATATATATATAAATATAACAATTACAATGTTACAGAATAAATAAGAGATCTGACCAAAGTATAACGAATGGAGGGTGTTACTACAAGGCAATGATTATGTTAGGTTTAAATACATTGGTCTGTGATAACAAATGAAATGAAAAATACAGTACATGTCAGACACGTACTCACGCATGTTACTATATAAGCAGCCAGTAAAAATCAAATTTATATAAAAAATAGATTTATTACTTTTGAAAATACTACACTGTCATATTTCGTTCAATATATTACACAAATGATTTCTGTTTCAAAGATATTTTGTAGAAAATAAATCACAGTTATAATTAACGTTAAATGAATATCGATGTTTACAATGTGTGACGTGTTTTAGAACGTGTTATTTATTTTGAACGGGCTTTTCGTAGCGTTTGCGCTAAAAATTTAACTTCTACGTTAAAATGTGTTCATTTTATTATCGTTTTGCTTGTGCCAAATAGAGAGATAGATCCTTTTATTTCTATATTAGGTTAGGTTAGGTTTATGAGAGATTGCATTTTATCGTAGTGGCACAAGACAAAATAATGAATATCTCCCAGGGTGCAACTGTAAGCACTATTAACACAAATTTGGGCAAATAAAAGATATATGTCCTACATCTGAATTAGCATTAGCTAATTTTCACAAACTTGCTAAGACTTTGTTATTATGTCTCTCGACTAATCCATTAGCTAATGAGTGATACATTTTTGATATATGAATTATATAAAATTCATTAAACACAGAAGCAGAACTCAGCGGCGTTATTAGTTATCAGTTATCAAGACTGAAGTAGTAGAATGGCGTTGAATTATTTTGAGGAATAGGGGCCTACAGTTACAGAAACTGTTTCCGAATTGTAAATGACCACAGCAATTATTTCGTGATATCGAGAGAAATAGTGAAAATGAGTATAAAATGATTACCAGAACGCATTTTCTTTAAATGTTCTATTACATCCATCCCGATAAGCGTGCCGTATGCAAGATCTGGCTGAATGCCAAAAAGAAGAAAGGAGGAAGGAAATCAAGATCGACTAGAGAAGTTTGGCAAAAAATTACATTTTTCAAGTCTTAAGTTTTAGATTTGCTCTTCGAAGGCGATCAAGTGCATTTTAAGGGGGATGAAAATGGTCTCCTCTAGTGTCAATGAAAACTGCAGTAATATCATTCAGATACACCAGGGTTTGAAGACTTAGCAATCATGTGAGAATGGCGTCCATTAACCTTGAAAGTTAGTAGAATCGTTTATACATTCAAATGGGAAAATACTCCATTCAAAAAGTTTATGACTGGTTGCAAGTACCGTTAACCCTTTCTTGCATATGGGTGTCCCCTATAAGACGGAGTAAATAGACTGGACGTTATGCAACAAAGGGTTAAGGGTCGAGATTCGGACCTAACTTCCACCTGCCAGCACCCAGCTGCAAGAGCCAACGATGCGAAATATGTTAGTCAGAAACTAATTAAAATTTTTCATGTCGTTAAGTATATACCTTACAGGCTTAGTTTTAAGAACCAATCAAATGTTATATCTTTAAAAGTAAGTTTGGATTGGTTAGATAGAGAGATGACGTCGATTTTAAATGCCATTTCGTCGTCAGCCATCTTTTGGGGATACAAGAACTATGGTGGGGGTCGGTGTGGTCAAGAAAAGAGAGAGGAAAGAAGGAAAAGGTAAATAGAAGAGGAAAAAAAAGAGGAGAAAGTAGAAAAGAGAAGAGAAACGACAGCGTGAGTGAACGGGGACAGATGCCTGGATTCAACCAAGCGAGGGCAGTCTTTAAGAACAAGCTTTTTTTTTTTGCAGTGTGTCGATCCAAACCAGAGGCCTTTTACCGACCCCATCAGAGAGTCAGCAGAACCTCGAAAAAAATGGCGACAAATGCCGAAGGCAGAACCAATGACACCTCGCTCGAAACTCAAATTATCCGTCATGAGATCTCAAATTTATCGTTTACATCTTTTAAACGACTTAAAAATATAATTAAAATTATCTTAAAGTTATTGTTTTTCTCTACCCTCACATACAGATCTTATCCCAGGTTAAAGTTTTTTTCCCCTTAGTCCCATTGGGACTGTAATATCCCACCGAAATAATAATGCATATCTTACTAAAAATCAATTTTTCTACAAATGCTTTTCAAAATTCATATAAATTTTATTTAGTTATCGGTAAAAAAACCAAAAATATGTGTAAGTTTTTTGTTCATACAGGAAGGAGGGGCCAAGCGTAACTAGTTACTAAAATATTTGGGTTTTCAATCTTATACATTTTTAGGTTTAAAAGAAAAAAAACTATATCAGCGAATCGAAAGGGTGTGTAAGTTTTTTTTTTGTTCATACAGGAAGGAGGGGCCAAGCGTAACTAGTTACTAAAATATTTGGGTTTTTCAATCTTATACATTTTTAGGTTTAAAAGAAAAAAAAAAATATCAGTGAATCGAAAGGGTATGTGTAAGTTTTTTTGTTCATACAGGAAGGAGGGGCCAAGCGTAACTAGTTACTAAAATATTTGGGTTTTCAATCTTATACATTTTTAGGTTTAAAAGAAAAAAAAAACTATATCAGCGAATCGAAAGGGTGTGTGTAAGTTTTTTTTTTGTTCATACAGGAAGGAGGGGCCAAGCGTAACTAGTTACTAAAATATTTGGGTTTTTCAATCTTATACATTTTTAGGTTTAAAAGAAAAAAAAATATCAGTGAATCGAAAGGGTATGTGTAAGTTTTTTTGTTCATACAGGAAGGAGGGGCCAAGCGTAACTAGTTACTAAAATATTTGGGTTTTTCAATCTTATACATTTTTAGGTTTAAAAGAAAAAAAAAATATCAGTGAATCGAAAGGGTATGTGTAAGTTTTTTTGTTCATACAGGAAGGAGGGGCCAAGCGTAACTAGTTACTAAAATATTTGGGTTTTTCAATCTTATACATTTTTAGGTTTAAAAGAAAAAAAAAAATATCAGTGAATCGAAAGGGTATGTGTAAGTTTTTTTGTTCATACAGGAAGGAGGGGCCAAGCGTAACTAGTTACTAAAATATTTGGGTTTTTCAATCTTATACATTTTTAGGTTTAAAAGAAAAAAAAAAAAATCAGCGAATCGAAAGGGTTAATTCTGCCTACACATTTTTAAAATATGTAACGAATATTTTGATCATGGCGATTGGGGGGGGAGGGGGGGCAAAAGAATAGAAAACCGTGGTTTTACTCGTAATAAATTTACATTACATCGCAATTTACGCAAAGTTACATCGCCTCTTTAGTGTCTAGCAAGATGGAATCTATTCTCGACGTTACAAAAGATCTTTGGATATACTACACAGTATATTTATTCACTTTTGGTCCAAATCTTTTTAATTGAATAAAAAAAGGGAATTATATTTTGTAAATAAAATTGTGCGCATATTTTTTTTTTTTTTTTAGACAACACTTTCGCCTTTAATACTAGAAAAAAACATTTTAATCTTTAGAGATCCTAATAACATATACACTTATAGCTAATTATTATATAATATATATATATATATATTTTTTTTTTAATTGGGGTTGTTTAACCCCCTTCGCAACATCTAAGGTCATATGACGGAGGGGACCTACAGCTTTATGTGGGATCCGAACCACGGGTCGCTACATAATCTGGCCGCAGAGGACGGTCTCCTATCCAACTATTACCCAGACCCAATGTCGCTTAACTTCGCTGATCTCCGAGAAGCGGTGTTACGACATCGACCACTACGTAGCCCATATATATATATATATATATATATATTGAAAAAGTGTGGCAGGTAACATACCTCTATATATATATTATATATATATGCGCCTCGGTGGTGTAGTGGTTAGCGTCGCTGACTACGAATCCATCGGCCCCGGGTTCAAGACCCGACGGCAGCCGGCGCGCAGCAAAACCCAGCCGTTCATCTTTCTACACAAAGAATTGGTTGGTAGATAAATGGGTAAATGGGTACCCTGGGTAGCCTAGTGGTTAAGACGCTGGGCTGTTGGTGAGGCGTAGTTAGGATTCCACGTTAAACTGTAGGTCTAAGGTGGAGTGACAAGCTTGACCTTCGTCAGAATGAACAATTTGGGCGGAAGCAAACCCAAAGTTAACCAAGGTTATATATATATATATGTGTGTGTGTGTGTGTGTGCGCTATTATTCATTAAATAATTTCTAAATTATCATTCGGTAAATAATTTTTAAAAACATGATTCGCGATGACATCCTGTCTGACACACGCATTTACAAATAACTCGTGGTTGTTTGAGCATCTCGTTAAGGTTCACGCCTTCTATCTCGTTACTGCCGAGAGATCTAAGCTTCAATTTGGAGTGAGAACCATGCTAATAAGGGAAGAACCGCCAGACAAATTTATGGGTTTGAAATCCCATCATATCTCTCTCTATCCTTCTCTCTCTCTCTCTATCCCTCTCTCTCATATATATATACACACACCTATATATACAGGGTGGGCCGTAAGTTTCCATACATAGGAAAAATAAACATTTTGTTATGGACAACCATTTTTATTTATATAATATGCTCTACATGGTTGCCATTGTTTTGAAAACACATTTCAATACGTGTTCCCCACTGTTGATGAACACGCATTAGCACAGTTGACGTTATGCTTGTAATGGCGTTGGTGATACGTTCCTTTAGATGATTTATGTCTCGTATCTTTCCTGATACACCATGGCCTTCAAGTGCCCCCAAAGATAGAAATCAAGGGGGGTGAGATCTGGGATCTGGGAGGCCACTCCACAGGACCACGCCGACCAATCCAAGCATCCGGAAACTGCTGCTGCTGATCCAAATACCGACGCACGTGAAGACCATAATGAGGTGGAGCTCCATCTTGCTGGAAGTAAACTGGGAAGTTACCTTCCTCGTTTAGCAGGGATGGGAAAATCTCTTCTTGCACATGTTAAGATACCTTTCGGCATTAAGATTTCCACTGACAAAAAAATTGTCCAATAATTCTGTCACCCATATCCCGGCCCACACCATCACTTTACCGGCACCTTGCATCTTCGTCGGACTCAGCCAGTTAGGGTTAGCATTACTCCAATAACGTATGTTTTGCCGATTAACCTCTCCATTGACGTAAAATTTGCTTCATCAGTAAACAAGATCTTACGTCAAACGCATATTCTTAGGGTATCTGAAACATAAAAACAAAACGTTTAATTTTTCCTATGTATGGAAACTTACGGCCCCACCCTGTATATATATATATATATATATATATATATATATATATATATATATATGATGGTGACACAATCCTGATTTAGTGTATTTGAAAGTTAAATATTGCTGGGAAAATGATATTTATAACCGGTCACAATTTTATTTTTTTATGCTACAGTATATTTAATACCTCCGGGTATCACTAGTAAACTATTGTTAATTTTTGTAAACCCGAATTACGACTCACATATTTTTAAACTTTTAATTTGCCATTTTAGAATTAATTAAAAATTTCGTCCGCAAAAAAGAACAAATTCCTTCGTAAATATTTAAAAAAAAAAAATTTATTTGGAATTTTAGATTTGGTTAAATTTAACTTTGCATTTAACATGAATATAAACTTTACCCAAATTAATGTCATCTTTTAGTTAATAACGGTGAATTACTGTGTGAAATTCTTTATATATATATTTATATATATATACAGTATATATATATATATATATATATATATATATACGGTCTCTAAACGCGTGTTTTTGCAATAGGTAAAACATGCATATGTCCTTTATAGAATATGACAAGCAGGTGGCATAAATTATAAACAGCCGAATTTAATGTATTTTTCATATGCGCAGTTTTGACAAAGACATGCGCATTACTGTACACACACACACACACACACACACACAACACACCACACACACACACACCACGACGATCATAAATCGTGAAACCACGCACTAGCTGAAACAGTAAATACATCAAGGACAAGTTACGTGTATTTGCGCGTAACTTTTATAAAAATTTGGATGAGAAATTTTTAACGTAGTTCAGAAAATTAAAACAAATGATTTGCAACACGAAATAAACGATTTCTCGCACTGATTTCAGACCAGATTTATTTGCTTACATTTGGTTTAACCGGTATATTAATTTGTTACACACACACACACACACACACCACACACACACAGGGTGTTCAAAAAGAAACGTAACCCATTGGAAAATGTATGTTTCATTGTAACCTAACCCTTTTCTTTCTGTTTCGGGTTGCATTTTTTTTGAACACCCTATATATATGTATATGTATATTATATATATTATTATATATATATATATATATATATATATACACACAGGGCGTCCCAAAAAAATGTATACACACTTTAAATACTTATAAAGGCAGTGTTTATTAAAATACATTTCATTTTCAAAATGTAATAGAATCTACAGACATTATTTAATTGTTTTGTCAACGCCTGTTTTCAAACTGACGTCCGTTCTGGTCCAGGCACTGCTGATAACGCGAAGCAATGGAATCGCAAACATCACGAAACATTTCGTTTGGTATTTGTGTGCATTCTCGTTCAATGGCTGCTCTCAATTCAGCGACTGTTGCAGGTTTTATTCGTAGACTTTGTCTTTTAAGTATCCCCATAAAAAAAAGTCTAGTGGTGTGAGGTCTGGTGAACGCGGAGGGTATTCTACGAAACCCCTTCGTCCAATCCACATCCACATCGTGCCAAGTACCACTCGCAATACTCCACTCTTCGGTCCGGATCATCTTCATTAATAGCATGGACTAATCTTGGAATGTAACTTTTCCATTGACAGCGCTTCAAAATGCGTTGGACAGACGATTCTGAAATTCCTACCTCACGACTCGCTTGCCGCACAGATTTTCTTGGACTTTGGTGATACGTTTCCAGTACTCTTCTTGCTTTGTGAGGCTTGTCGATGTCCGTGGTCTTCCGGAACGCTTCTTGTGGACATTCTGAACAGTTCCATCGGCTTCAAACTTATCTCTAATTCGAGTGATGGTAAGTCGCGTTGGTGGATCTGTTTGAAACTCCCTCCTAAACTGTCTTTGCACTTCAACTGCGTTTTCACACTTCCAGTAGCATTTTAGAATGAATTTCCTTTGTTCAAAGCTTAGTCTGACTGCCATTATTAATTCTAATGGGTTTAACTTGGAAAGAAAGAAACATCAATTGACCTATCAGCTGTTAAAGTGTGTATACATTTTTTTGGGACGCCCTGTATATATATTTCTTTGTTTGTCTTCATTAATTGGTTACTTCGCGAATTTTTCTTTCGCTCATTAACATTTTTCTACCATTTTCTCGCTGTTAACTGTCTTGTCTTTTTTTTGTCTTTTTTTTTTTAGCATCTGTTAAGCAAATATTATAGAATTCTGTTATTTACGTTGTTATAATTTAGGTTAGGTTTGCTTTGTTAATATTAACTCCTTTTTATTATCGTATGTATGGATTCATATTCTTCTTTTGTGTGTGTGTGTGTGTGTGTTGTGCGAGTACATATATCTGTGCACCGCAATATTTCTCACACACACACAAAATTATATTTATATACACTGTCGTGTCATTCAGTCGTGATTGGTTAAATACCAATTGACCTCTGAAATTAAAGTTTAATACCCAATGAACTACTACTCTCCTCCACCAGTCCAGGCCTAGAGGTGGAGGCTACCAACTTGACCTTCCTGTGAAGAGAGACCGACTTATGGAACAACTATCACGCACACACATACATATGATAATGAAAACGTATATTGACAGGAAACAGATCCCATTAAAAGCACACACACACACACACACACACACACACACACACAAATAAATAAAAACTAAATAAATACATATATTATATATATATATATATATATATATACACACACACACACACACACATATATATATATACACACACATTAGTATGTAGGACGTAAGACATTTGCATACGGTGTTACATATAATTTTAGATATATGTACAAGTATTTTCGTTGCCCCAAATTGAGAAGACGATAGAGTTAAGTAAATCGTAACATTTGTTACATCGTCTGGCGATGTCTGTCTGACTTTGAGGGAGAGGTTTTGGCATCAAAACGTGATAGGATTTAAAAACCACTTTTTTTTTTGTTTTTATCATAAATTGCTTTTATTTTTTCTTTAAAAAAATAATTTAATTATAATTTTATTTTATTTATTTAATTAATTAATTAATTAATTAATTAATTATTTATTTCTTATTTATTTATTCCTTATTTATATATATATTGCGATGTTTTTTAATTTTCTTTTTTGGTAATGTTTATGTTGGCATGTTTTGGTAATGTTTATGTTGGCATGTTTTTTTTTAATGCGTACTTATTTCATTTGGTTGTTTTTATCATGTCTCGCAGTTAACTTCATAACTACGTTGGTTAGGATTTTTTCAATTAACCGTTTTCATAAAATATTTTCAGTAAATTACCCCTTTTGAACTTTCGCCAAACCTTGGTTACATTATATATATATATATATATACACACAGGGTGTCCCATAAGTCCGGTCGCCAGGAAAATTTTAAATTTACCAAAGTAATACATTAGAACTAAAAGGAATGTTCAAATTGATCCCTTGTTTTGGGACTTTGGGGGGGGGGGGGGGGTTGCAGGTAGAATAACACGCAATGGCTAATATGAAAGCGAGTCACACTCCCAGGAGGAGGCCTTTTCCTCACGAATGTAACTCGCTTTCATATTAGACATTGCGTGTTATTCTACCTGCAACAAAAAAAAAAAAGGGTTCGACAACAAGACATCAATTTGAACATTGGTTTAGTAAATTTAATTTAAAATAAATTTTCCTATAAGGCCGGACTTATGCGACACCCTGTATATATATATATATATACACACACACACACAAGACTTTTAAGCGCATTACAAAGCGTTTATTATTAATTTTAATTTTTAAGTTCAGGAACATTTTTAAGTTGGAAGAATTTGCTTAACTTTATCGAATTTTTTTTTTTTTTTTAAATATTCTATCAAATTCTTCTTTTTAACTTTACTTTGTACATAAACAAGACCTTTGTGTTCTCTTAAGTCACTCACACACACACACACACACCACACACACACTATAACAATATATATAATTATATATATATATACACACACACACACAGTATCTCTGGCGTTCCCTTTTTCATGAGACTGTAATCCGCTCATCCATCTGGTGGATAGACCTGGATTCTGTTCCTTCGAGATACCAAAACAGACAAGATTCAGGTCAGAAATGATTTATTCAGAATCAGGTTGTCTGAAGCGATGTAAAACTTGAATTTCGTTATAGCAATGGTTTGTACGTCGAAAATAATCAAATAAATTTGAATATTTACAGACTTTTAAAAACTTTATAGTTTATAAACATTATGGTTTAATATATATATATATATTTTTTATTTTTTTGAAAATGTATATTCCCATGGTGCCTGAGTTTTGGGCCACCCTGTATATAGGGTGTGTCAAAAGGTCTTGTCTCAAAAATAACTATACAATAAATACTTTTGAGGCAGGACTTTTGACTCACCCTGTATACATAAAACGAAGTATTTGAACGTGAGCAATGTTTTATTTATCCGCCAGTATAAAAACGATCGTCGTCTTTCGATTTCGTGTAACGATAAACTGATTTTTATCGTTTAATATACGGGGTGATTCACTCACTGGTAGCCCCCAGAGTATCGTATTACCAATATTCTGGGGCTACCAGCGAGTGAATTACCCTGTATAAATAAAAAGAAATTTAGTTCGTTGTTTTGTATTGATACTTCCTCGGGTTTGGATTTTTAACCCTTTATTGACGTAGTGAAGGAGCTTTTCTGATTGAATAAAATCTTCTGACGTTAGCGGAACAAAATCGGTAAAGGATCGCTGGGCGCAGAAGGATTAATGGATAGTTCAATGTAAGTCCTTGAAGGAACGGCGAAAAATGTCAGAATAGGAATTTAAAGCACCGTCAGATCTCAGTTATTTTGAGTCTTATTGAAAGACGTTAACTCGACTCCGCCCACTTTTGTTCAAAACTTTCTAGACTATTCAATGTCCTTCTCTTCGCTGACGTTTGACAAGGGGAGTCATATGTCTTCCGAAACGTCAAACATTTTAATAAATATTGATTCACTAATGAATTTTACTATGTCTGTGTCTGTCTGTCTGTCTGTGTCTGTCTCTCTGTCTGTCTGTGTGTATGTGTGTCTCTCCGTGTGTGTGTGTGTCTCTCCGTGTGTATGTCTCTCTCTCTCTCTCTCTCTATATATATATATATATACACACACATACGAGTATATAGCCTACTTTATATATACTCAATTACTCATGCGTGTTATTATATATATAAAATCCTAAAAAACTGCCCTTTTAGGCGATCCACAAATGAAAAGTTATTTTTTAACTTAGTTACATCTACATAAAATATGTAACAGTTGAAAAAGATATAAAATTTATCATAATATTTGAAATTCAGGGCTAAATTAACCTTATCAAACGTTAACTAAATTAAATATTCAAACCTAAATTCGATCTGACGCTAGTTTCTGAAGGCCAGATAATGAGATATTAAAGTCGTCGTTTCGTTAGGTAAAAAATCTTTTGAAAAAATAGAATAGGAAAAATAGGGATTCTCTTACTGAGAATAATTTACCCGCATGTTACACGAACAAAGACTTGATTAATGTTAGGGCTAAAATACATTATTTATTCTTTAATAATATATATATATATATATATATATATATATATATATATAGATATATATATATATATATATATATATATATATATATATATATATATATATATATATATATATTTCTTAAGTATTTTCCTTTTGAAAAAGACTATTATTATCCCGTGTAATAAGAAATATTTACCTGAAAATATAAGTTTACCATTTTCTTTGATGGATAATAAAATTTACCTATTACATACACACTACCCTATTTCGTCAATCGTCTCGACGATTCTGCCCTTAATGGCGTCTGGTTGTATGGAATTCTAATATAGTGTGTGTACCTGCCTTTTGTCGTCATTTGAAGGCTAAATTTCGAGCTATTTGGAGTGTTGTTTTTCACCCAGAAAAGAAGGGCTGAAAATCCGTATTGGAGGTAATTTAATATTATTTGTCCACCATTATTGTTCGTAAGGTATTAAATTTGAGAGCGTAGAGTAAATTCTGGCAAATGTAAACAAAGTTAATTTAACATTATTAATTAAATATTTGTGTTCGTATGAAGTAATAATTACTTGTTTATACTTCCTTTAATAATGTCATTTCATTTACTGTTTAATTTAACTGCGTACGAAAGAAAATACCTTCATTATTAACTATGTTTATTTACTCCGAATTTAAACCATTGTAATTTTTTCTAGCGCAAAACTTCAATATATTTACGTACGTCTTTCTTTAAAAAAAGAAAAAAAAAATTGCAAAGAAACCTTTTAATTAAAAAAGGGGACAACGAAAAATGGGTATCTTGAAGGTTTCTCGAAAACCTACCAAGCGAAGACTCTTTAATTATGAAAGAAGTATTCAGCGGCAGTCCTGCCCTCTTTTGAGATAATTTGCATGCCAAGCAATTACAGGAGTAACCACCGAGCACAGGTTCCTTTCTTCTCCCTTTTATATATATATATATATATATAATATATATATATATATATATATATAATATATATCTCTCTCTCTCTCTCTCTCTCTCTCTCTCTCTCTCTCTGTATAAATTCAGTATTATTTTAATTCGCTTTTTCTATTTTGTTTACTTCTTGGGCTAACCTAGAGTGGATTTTAGGGTCTTTGTTAACCTTTAACTTGTAACTATGTCTCTCTCTCTCTCCTCCTCCTTCCCACCATCACACACACACACACACGTGTGTGGAGTTCTGCTCGTTCATAATCCCATTTTTGTTGCTCTATTTGACGTTACGAACTCAGAAATTAGTCATTGTCTTTCCTAATACTGTTAATGGGATTTTCGTATAATTTTTTTATTAACCACTAAACTATTTGTGATGTTGTGATGTACTTTTAAGAATTCTTATTTGGAATTGTGTTGGATAAAAATGATCAAAGTGTTTCAAATTAATTTCAATTTAAAATTCCTTTTACGATAAAAAGAATTATAACCAAGACAAAACAGTTACAGTAATTTTATAAACGAGTCCTGAATTATGTGTGTGTGTGTGTGTGTGTGTGTGTGTGTGTAATTTCAAGTAACCACAATTCAACAGTGTTCTAACCTGGCACACGAGAAATAAGTTATCTTTGTCCTCACTATTCATTTCCCGTGTGCTAGGCTTCACTTTCAGTGTGTGTGTGTGTGTGTGTGTGGTATATATATATATATATATATATATATAATATATATATATATATATATATATAAGTAAAACAATGCAAGCGAATTATTGAGGGGGGGGGGGAAGTATTTTTACGTAAAGAAAAGTAGTCCAAACAAACACTACTACTTTATTTCATGTTGGGAGTGAAGTAGTTTTTTAACTTACAACTGATTCATATCGTTTTCAAAGTGATGATGAACCACTTACAAAAAGATTCATATATTTCCGTGACAGTGGGTGAGTTGTTATAAGTCTATCTATTTATCCACTCATCGCTCTCTCTTGCTGTGTGTGTGTGTGTGTGTGTGTGTGTGTGTGTAGTAAGTAAGTTAGTAAGTATATGTATGTCAAGTAATGAACGATACCACTCAAATATAAAAAAATAAGAATAAAAATTTGTCCTTTCGTAAACTTACCAAAAAAAAAAAATTTGTTTTCCAGTTTTTCCAATTAATTTCCTGGTTTTTTTTTTGCGTTTTTTAGACTTTCCAATTTTTTTTCTTCTTAATTTTTTCATCAGATGGGGTTTGCCCTTGTTACGGTTTCTTCCCTTGGGGGTTCTCGTATATAGGAGAGGTTCCGTATATGTTATTTCAGGGGTACAGCGCGATAATAGGGATTTTACAGTCCCCTAACTAAACCTTTTTGGGATCCTTGCTGCTCGTTCGATCTTCCACCGAATGGAAAGCAGTTGTTTGGGGTCTGATTTTTTTTTTTTTTATTATTATTATTATCGGTTCCTTCACGTTATGTATAGGAGAGAACATCCTCTCCTATAAATATTTCCATCTCTTTTTCCCACTCGAAATTCTGACCCTTCGCCCGGAGAGGAACATTCAACTGCCGACATGTTTACCAATTCCGTCCTAGGAGAGAGACCTTTTCGTTGACAGGCTCCTCATGTCGAAACCGCTTCTAGAGTAACCCTAACTCCCAATACTACCTACCCCTAAACTCTCCCCCCCCCACCCTTTCCTCCTCTATACACAGAAAGACCCCGATTGAAGATTCTGTCCATTACCACCCGTCTCTCTCTCTCTCTCTCTCTCTCTCTCTCTAAATACTGCTGAGCCATACATCGCATATAGACTCTAGGTTCTTTATCACCTTGGCGTTAAAATGGGTTGTAGAGTCATGGCCATTTTTTTCTACCAACACGACCATTTTTTTTCCACGAGGTTGGTAGAGGCCTATACACGAGCCTCTCCTTGAATTAATTATTTATCTTTGAAACTTAGTCACTGCCTTCATTAGTTCTTAGACCGAGAGATACCGGAGGCATTCAGTCCTCTACAATAGACAGTCGACGTTTCAACATTATCTTTATACATCATTTTAAGGTATAAATTGATTAAAAGCGCGCGAGTTTACTTTTTCTTAATTTATAAATAGCATATATTGTTTCTCAACATCTCTATCTATCTGTTTATCTATCTGTTTATCTATCTGTTTATCTATCTGTTTATCTATCTGTTTATCTATCTATAGTCAGGTAAAATGTTGGGGGTAATAAATACAAAATCAAAAAAAATGGGGTCGATTTTATTTTAGACAAAGATCATTAAAATTCTACCGAAATCTTGAGTAATTGTTACGGAGCCTAACACTAAAATATATTTAAGTGCTTTGATGTATTCTTAATAGTGGTCTTCGAAATAAAAACGTAGAAACCCAAAGAATATAAAGAAGTTAATTTGTTTGTTGAGAATTAACTCCTTATGTATAGGCCAAAACTTTTTATTCAACTTCCACAATTTGTCTGGATGTTAGATGAACAAAATACTGTGTTTAGGATTATCTATCAGGTCCAATTTGGTTAAAACTGAACTGAATAAATGATATTTAGAGGCCACAAATAACCATAATCCAACAGTGTTCCTACCTGTCACACGGTGAAGTAGAGTTATTACCGTTGTGCATTTTATAAAGAACGCTGTTGGATTGTGGTTTACTCGCAGCATCCAAGCATTAAGTCCCCGCGTTTATTACGGTTCTCTCTCAAAATAAATGTTACCCCAAAATAAATTTGGTTTATATTAAACACGCATGAGATTATATTTACTTGGAATTATAATAATTCTCACGCGAAGTCAAGCCCAATTCCGACTAAATATATATAGTCCAACATAGGTTTACTTCAAACCAAATTTAATTTGAAATAACGTAATTCAGTTCAATTTTAATTTGTAAGACTGATGATAATTTTAAACAAGCGTTACTTTGTTCGTTTAATAGTCAAATAAATGCTTTGTTTAAATTAAATACAGTTGATGGGAGTATAAGCCTATAAATGTTAACTTGGAATATGTAAAAATTTCTCCGCATGTTTTGTTCGATTTAACATCTTCGTGTACAGATTTAGGAAAAGATCGTTCAGAATATAAAATTTCAAAAACATACAGAATGACTAATCAGTAGCGACTGAATTCTGCTCTTGAAATTTTATTAGTGTCACACACACACACACAAAATAAATAAAATAAATATTACCAATAAGTAATTTTTTATGCTTTTAAAAAATTTATATTTCTTGGCGTACTTTTTTCTGAGACATTTGCTAATAGGATTTATTCAACTCCTGAGAAGTGTTCAGTATGCATTGCCCATTGCTTTGAAGGTGGTTATGACATTTAAGACGGCCCCTTTTAAAGACCTCCTTCACTGTATCTACTAAAGTTGGAGCTTCACAACTCGTTAATTTACGATATTATACAACTCGTTAATTTACGATATTATATACATACAAATTAAGTTAAAAGCACTTATAAATGAAGAAAATTAATGTGCTGAAGCAGTTTCCTTCGTAGGAAATGGAATATTAAATTTTTTTGTACTGATACTCGTTCGTATTGTAAATTCTCATTTGCGTTGATATAACAAAGAAAAAAGTGTGTATATGTACATCTCTAAACACAAAACACGCAACTGTAAATGATATATTCTTTATACGTACGTGTACGCATAGATACATAATCAGTACAAGCACAAAGAACTTGTAAACATTCATGTACGCACACCCGTAAAGGCAGACACGTATGTCTGTGTATTCCATCCATGGCGTCATCTCGTTCTTAATTATTGGAAAGATTCTCAGCGAAAAAGGCCACACTTTGAGGACAACAATGGAATTATTTCTGGCCAAAGACTTGGCCATTCACGGGTACGTTTACTACCACGGTTCTAATATGTAAAGAGAGGAAAAGGCCAGAAAACAATGAAAAAAGTTTATATAAACATATCCCCGAAATCGCTTTGTTTCTGAGTTACAGCCCGTTGTGTGTTCCAGCAAGTATCCGCCTTACCTTTAAAGGAAGTGTTCAAAATGACTGCCTTGCGCTTGAATACACGCCTGAACACGCCTCGTCACAGATTGACTGACGCGTTCAAACATTCCAAGTATTGCTCGGATTTTCTGGCATCCTTGTTCTACACGTTGGCGAAGCATTTCAACGTTGTCAATGGGTGTCACGTAAACGATGGATTTCAGATGACTCCACAGGTAAAAATCGAGTGGATTCAGGTCCGGGGAGCGAGCAGGCCACGCAATGGGTCCTCCACGGCCTATCCATTTATCAGGGAAATGGTCATCAAAATAGGCTCTGACTACTTGACTAAAATGAGGCGGAGCGCCGTCATGCATAAACCACATCCGACGTCGGACACCAAGAGGAACTTCATCTAGTAAATCGCTTAAATCATTCCTTAAAAAATTGGAATAGAATTCTCCTGTTAATCTTCGAGGCAAAACAAAAGGACTGATTAAGTTGTCGGCAATAAGCCCTGCCCATATATTGACACTAAATTGTTGTTGGTGCCTTGACTGGATGATGGTATGCGGATTTTCTTCGGCGCAGTGATGACTGTTGTGAAAATAGATTACGCCATTTCTTGTGAAGGCAGCTTCATCAGAAAACAACACGGAGGATAGAAAAAGAAGATCGCAAGCACACTGTTGAAGGAACCAAGTACCACGGTGTTCCGAGTGTTATCCCATATATACAGGGTGTCCGAGAATTATCTGTACAATTTTTGGCTGTTATTAAAAGTCAACCATGAAGTGTAGAAATTCCAGTGTTGTCCCATTTACAGAAAAACTCATTAAGTTTTTGCTGATAACAAGTTTTGACAAGTTTTTTCTTTTTTGTACGCGGGTGACAGACATTGATGATTTAAAAGCAAGAATCACAGTTGCTATTGAGCGAATTGATGTGGATATGCTGCAGCGTACATGGCAACATTTGGATTAATTATCGATTGGATGTTTTGCGAATCACTGATGGTGCACATATCGAATGTTTGTAACAACGTTACTTTAATAAAAGAAACTTTTGAAAATACAGATTCTAAATAATCTTGTTTAAGAATTTTACGTGTGTTATCAAGAATTTTATTAAAAGATGAAATTGTACAGATAATTTTCGGACACACTGGAATTTCTAAAAAACTTGTCAAAACTTTGTATCAGAAAAAACTTAATGAGATTCTCTGTAAAATGGGAAAACACTGGAATTTCTACACTTCATGGTTGACTTTTAATAACAGCCAAAAATTGTACAGATAATTCTCGGACAACCTGTGTGTGTATATATATATATTATATTATATATATATATATATATATATATATATAGCGTGTGTGTGAGCGTGCGCGCGTTTACCTTAATATTTCGCTATTTTTGCAAGGTATATTCGTGACCAGTTATTTGTGTTCGTAAATGAAAACAGCTGGAAAAGATAAACCATACTGTATAGAACAAATGTGCGTGTGTGTGTGTAGTATATGTATATACATTGCATGTGTGTGTGTGAATATACACATTGCATGTGTGTGTGTGTGTGTGTGTGTGTGTGTAGTATATGAATATACACATTGCATGTGTGTGTGTGTGTGTGTGTGTGTGTGTGTGTGTGTGTGAAAACAAACCGTTATCAGTAAGGTGGAGTATGTGATAATTCACGGATGAAGAGGCTTTTCGTTTTCATTGGGTGAAGACTTCCTATACCCACTGAGTGTATATACATATACATACAGGGTGGCCCAAATGGTACCTACCAACATTAACTTACATTTTCTCCGAAACGAATGAATAGAATTCGATGAAAATTTGATGACTACTCAGTACTCACGCCATTTGTTTAACATCAGTTTGGAGAGAATGTCATTGGTTTGGACTATCGGGTATCGGAAGCACTATGGAAGCGGCATTGATTAGCCTGCCTATTTGCCTGAGCTCCACAAGTGTAATTTCTTTTTGTGGGGATACATCAAAGATAGAGTTTACCAGAACAACCCAAAGATTTGGAAGAGCCGAAATCATCGATTGAACGACAAATCGTCGAC
>JAJOZX010003303.1:0-50508 GCA_023014485.1 Bathynomus jamesi | reverse complement strand
GACATGTGCAACAGATTTTATCGGCATATGAACAAAACGAACTGAAAGGAACATTCCCAAACATGGAAATAGCATGAGAATATACCTGTGTATGTTTGTCACGAACTGTTCTGGTGAACGTTCATTCTCGAAACTCAAACTGATCAAAAATTACCTTCGCTCCACAATGGGCCAGGAGCGCCTTTCGTCCCTGGCGCTGTTGAGTATAGAGCATGAGGTGTTGCAGTCGGTGACGTTTAATTTTTTTCAATTGAAATTTGCATAAAGTGATCATATTTTTAAGAGCAAAAAGCGGGACATTTTTCTATTTTTGGAGTTAAACTAAAATGACTATATTTTCAGGAGCCAAAAGCGGGACACCTCTCTCTCTCTCTCTCTCTCTCTCTCTCTCTCTCTCTCTCTCTCTCTCTCTCTCTCTCTCTCTCTATATATATATATATATATATATATATATATATATATATATATATATGTATGTAGAGAGGTGTCCCGCTTTTGGCTACTGAAAATATAATCATTTTAGTTTATAACTCCAAAAATAGAAAATGTCCCGCTTTTTGCTCTTAAAAATATGATCACTTTATGCAAATTTCAATTGAAAAAAATTAAACGTCACGTATTTGCCATCTGCGACGAGTTTTACTTTTTCTGGCAGGCGGCATGGCATCAGGCATTCTAATATCCGCTTTGATGGTGTTTAATTTGTTGTTCTTGTTAGTGTTACTGATTTCTAATGTTGTTACTAACTTACTTCTTGTTATTTCTGTTGCAGATTCATGATTTATGTTCTTATTGTTGGCATTGTAATACGTAATACGAAGGAGGAAATATAAACCCGGTAGTGAAAAGCGTAAGGATAAGAAGAGCAGAGAAGAGTCTCTTGCGACGGTGCCGAAACTGACTATTGGATTAAATCATCAGCAACTAAGTCAGCCCCTTCAGCAGGCTCACCAGCTGCCTCCGCTACTTCAGCAGCTGCGTTTTCAGAAGACGCGTATACGTCAGTGCGTTCAGCAAGCCCAGCAGCTGCATTTTCAGCAGACTCGTCTACGTCAACCCCTTCAGCAGGCCCACCAGTTGCCTCTGCTACATCAGCAGCTGCGTCTTCAGAGACCCGTCTACGTCAGTGCGTTCAGCAGGCCCACAGCTTCAGGACATGCAATTAATGACATTGGTTTGTGACCACAAGTGCTGACCGATGACCTTAGAGTGTTCTGGATAGAGCGGGGAACATCAGATTGCCGAAATTATGACAGCGACTTCAGTAACTCTTCAACTACTGAAAGTGGTACACACGCCGATGTACGAAGACAATATTTGTTAAGAAACATAGCCTGACGAATGAGAGGATTGAGGTGTCATGGCTGTGCTATTCTGAGTCCACAGGCTGTGTTTACTGTTTTGTCTGTAAATTAATGTCGAGGGCGGACAGCAAGTTCACAATCGGGTTCAACGACTGGAAGCATGGTAGACAATCGGTCAAAGCATGCGGAAAATGTGAGCAACATATGGAGTCGATGAGATATTTGTTGGTTAGAAAGTCTGTCTCCGGCCGTGTTGATTCGAAACTGGTGAACCAGTTTGAAAAGCAGTGCAACTACTGGCAGGAAATTTTGCGGCGCTGTGTCGACGTTATCAAGTATATCACGTCACGAGGACTAGCAATTCGTGGACACGACTTCCGTTTCCGTTCACCAAACAACGGCAACTATTACGGAATTTGGAACTTTTAAGTAAGTATGACAGTTTTCAGCTGCGCATATAAGCGAGCATGCCAACAAAGGTAGCGGACACACCTCGTATCTCTCTCATTTTATTTGCGAGGAACTCATACTGTTGATGGCCGATAAAGTACTTCAGACGATTATCCGAGAAATCCAGCAGTCAAAATACTACTCTCTATCCGTCGACTCTACGCCTGATGTTTCCCACACACGATCAACTGTGCTTCACCGTCCGATATGTGGTTGAGTCTGGGTCCGTCGAGCGATTTCTACAGTTCATACCTATGAACACATACAGGGGAAGAAATCGCCGACGTGGTCCTCAGCTTTCTAGAGACGCATGGCATTCGAATTGGAGACTGCAGAGGACAGTCTTATGATAACGCAAGCAATATGGCAGGGAAATACAACGGCGTAAAGAGCCACATCAAGTCAAAATCTCCGTATGCTGAGTTTGTGCCATGCATGTGCCACTCACTAAATCTTGTGGGTAAATCAGCAGTGGACAGTTGCACAGCAGCCGTTGAATTGTTTATGCTCATTCAGAATGTCTACACGTTTCTCGTCTCCTCGACATACCGATGGCGTCGACATGTAGAGGTTCTCGATAGTAGTTCCCGTAGTGAGAAACTAAAGGTCGACAAAGGTCTCTCCGATATTCGCTGGTCAGCCAGATCAGATGCCGTCCAATCTTTAACCGAAGGCTACGCCGAGAATATCGTGGTACTGGATGAGCTAGCAGCAGATACCAGCCAAACTGCGGAAGCCAGGATCGAAGCCAGGGGATTGTCTAAACAGCTTCAACAACTAGAAACAGCCATTTTATTGGTTTTATGGAACACTATTCTCGAACGATTTCAAAAAATGAATGCATCTCTGCAAAAACAAAGAATGTCGTTAGACTCAGCCACCCTCTTGCTGAAATCACTACTGCAATTTGTTGAAGATCTCGGATCAAGATTTGACGAATTCGAGGACCAGGGCATCGGAAAGTGTGGTCATCGAGTATACAAGGAATCGACTCAACGCACAAAGAAGAGAAAGCGCCATCATAACGAAATCGGAACTGCCGAAGATACGAACCTGACACCAAGAGATTCATTTCGGACCACTGCATTTCTACCGATAATTGATAAACTGTGTACCGCTCTGAACACTCGTCTAGAAGCGTACGCTGTCCTGCAGAAAAGATTTGGATTTTTGTATTTCCTTCTAGTCCTGGACATCGACAGTCTTCGACGGTCAGCTGAACATCTAGTAGAATGCTATCCGGCTGATTTGGAGAAAGAGCTGGTAACAGAAGTTGTGCAGTTCGCTGCCCTAATGAAACTCACCGAAAGTGAAACAGAATCCCAGGCGGAACGTGAAGACATGTGCAACAGATTTTATCGGCATATGAACACAAACGAACTGAAAGGAACATTCCCAAACATGGAAATAGCAATGAGAATATACCTGTGTATGTTTGTCACGAACTGTTCTGGTGAACGTTCATTCTCGAAACTCAAACTGATCAAAAATTACCTTCGCTCCACAATGGGCCAGGAGCGCCTTTCGTCCCTGGCGCTGTTGAGTATAGAGCATGAGGTGTTGCAGTCGGTGACGTTTAATTTTTTTCAATTGAAATTTGCATAAAGTGATCATATTTTTAAGAGCAAAAAGCGGGACATTTTTCTATTTTTGGAGTTAAACTAAAATGACTATATTTTCAGGAGCCAAAAGCGGGACACCTCTCTCTCTCTCTCTCTCTCTCTCTCTCTCTCTATATATATATATATATATATATCTATATATATATATATATATATATATATATATATATATATATATATATATATATGTATGTAGAGAGGTGTCCCGCTTTTGGCTCCTGAAAATATAATCATTTTAGTTTATAACTCCAAAAATAGAAAAATGTCCCGCTTTTGCTCTTAAAAATATGATCACTTTATGCAAATTTCAATTGAAAAAAATTAAACGTCACGTATTTGCCATCTGCGACGAGTTTTACTTTTTCTGGCAGGCGGCATGGCATCAGGCATTCTAATATCCGCTTTGATGGTGTTTAATTTGTTGTTCTTGTTAGTGTTACTGATTTCTAATGTTGTTACTAACTTACTTCTTGTTATTTCTGTTGCAGTTTCATGATTTATGTTCTTATTGTTGGCATTGTAATACGTAATACGAAGGAGGAAATATAAACCCGGTAGTGAAAAGCGTAAGGATAAGAAGAGCAGAGAAGAGTCTCTTGCGACGGTGCCGAAACTGACTAATTGGATTAAATCATCAGCAACTAAGTCAGCCCCTTCAGCAGGCTCACCAGCTGCCTCCGCTACTTCAGCAGCTGCGTTTTCAGAGACGCGTATACGTCAGTGCGTTCAGCAAGCCCAGCAGCTGCATTTTCAGCAGACTCGTCTACGTCAACCCCTTCAGCAGGCCCACCAGTTGCCTCTGCTACATCAGCAGCTGCGTCTTCAGAAGACCCGTCTACGTCAGTGCGTTCAGCAGGCCCAAGCTTCAGGACATGCAATTAATGACATTGGTTTGTGACCACAAGTGCTGACCGATGACCTTAGAGTGTTCTGGATAGAGCGGGGAACATCAGATTGCCGAAATTATGACAGCGACTTCAGTAACTCTTCAACTACTGAAAGTGGTACAACACGCCGATGTACGAAGACATTATTTGTTAAGAAACATAGCCTGACGAATGAGAGGATTGAGGTGTCATGGCTGTGCTATTCTGAGTCCACAGGCTGTGTTTACTGTTTTGTCTGTAAATTAATGTCGAGGGCGGACAGCAAGTTCACAATCGGGTTCAACGACTGGAAGCATGGTAGACAATCGGTCAAAGCATGCGGAAAATGTGAGCAACATATGGAGTCGATGAGATATTTGTTGGTTAGAAAGTCTGTCTCCGGCCGTGTTGATTCGAAACTGGTGAACCAGTTTGAAAAGCAGTGCAACTACTGGCAGGAAATTTTGCGGCGCTGTGTCGACGTTATCAAGTATATCACGTCACGAGGACTAGCAATTCGTGGACACGACTTCCGTTTCCGTTCACCAAACAACGGCAACTATTACGGAATTTTGGAACTTTTAAGTAAGTATGACAGTTTTCAAGCTGCGCATATAAGCGAGCATGCCAACAAAGGTAGCGGACACACCTCGTATCTCTCTCATTTTATTGCGAGGAACTCATACTGTTGATGGCCGATAAAGTACTTCAGACGATTATCCGAGAAATCCAGTCAAAATACTACTCTCTATCCGTCGACTCTACGCCTGATGTTTCCCACACCGATCAACTGTGCTTCACCGTCCGATATGTGGTTGAGTCTGGGTCCGTCGAGCGATTTCTAAGTTCATACCTATGAACACACATACAGGGAAGAAATCGCCGACGTGGTCCTCAGCTTTCTAGAGACGCATGGCATTCGAATTGGAGACTGCAGAGGACAGTCTTATGATAACGCAAGCAATATGGCAGGGAAATACAACGGCGTAAAGAGCCACATCAAGTCAAAATCTCCGTATGCTGAGTTTGTGCCATGCATGTGCCACTCACTAAATCTTGTGGGTAAATCAGCAGTGGACAGTTGCACAGCAGCCGTTGAATTGTTTATGCTCATTCAGAATGTCTACACGTTTCTCGTCTCCTCGACATACCGATACCGATGGCGTCGACATGTAGAGGTTCTCGATAGTAGTTCCCGTAGTGAGAAACTAAAGGTCGACAAAGGTCTCTCCGATATTCGCTGGTCAGCCAGATCAGATGCCGTCCAATCTTTAACCGAAGGCTACGCCGAGAATATCGTGGTACTGGATGAGCTAGCAGCAGATACCAGCCAAACTGCGGAAGCCAGGATCGAAGCCAGGGGATTGTCTAAACAGCTTCAACAACTAGAAACAGCCATTTTATTGGTTTTATGGAACACTATTCTCGAACGATTTCAAAAAATGAATGCATCTCTGCAAAAACAAAGAATGTCGTTAGACTCAGCCACCCTCTTGCTGAAATCACTACTGCAATTTGTTGAAGATCTCGGATCAAGATTTGACGAATTCGAGGACCAGGGCATCGGAAAGTGTGGTCATCGAGTATACAAGGAATCGACTCAACGCACAAAGAAGAGAAAGCGCCATCATAACGAAATCGGAACTGCCGAAGATACGAACCTGACACCAAGAGATTCATTTCGGACCACTGCATTTCTACCGATAATTGATAAACTGTGTACCGCTCTGAACACTCGTCTAGAAGCGTACGCTGTCCTGCAGAAAAGATTTGGATTTTTGTATTTCCTTCTAGTCCTGGACATCGACAGTCTTCGACGGTCAGCTGAACATCTAGTAGAATGCTATCCGGCTGATTTGGAGAAAGAGCTGGTAACAGAAGTTGTGCAGTTCGCTGCCCTAATGAAACTCACCGAAAGTGAAACAGAATCCCAGGCGGAACGTGAAGACATGTGCAACAGATTTTATCGGCATATGAACACAAACGAACTGAAAGGAACATTCCCAAACATGGAAATAGCAATGAGAATATACCTGTGTATGTTTGTCACGAACTGTTCTGGTGAACGTTCATTCTCGAAACTCAAACTGATCAAAAATTACCTTCGCTCCACAATGGGCCAGGAGCGCCTTTCGTCCCTGGCGCTGTTGAGTATAGAGCATGAGGTGTTGCAGTCGGTGACGTTTAATTTTTTTCAATTGAAATTTGCATAAAGTGATCATATTTTTAAGAGCAAAAAGCGGGACATTTTTCTATTTTTGGAGTTAAACTAAAATGACTATATTTTCAGGAGCCAAAAGCGGGACACCTCTCTCTCTCTCTCTCTCTCTCTCTCTCTCTCTCTCTCTCTCTCTCTCTCTCTCTATCTCTCTATATATATATATATATATATATATATATATATATATATATATATATGTAGAGGTGTCCCGCTTTTGGCTCTGAAAATATAATCATTTTAGTTTATAACTCCAAAAATAGAAAAATGTCCCGCTTTTTGCTCTTAAAAATATGATCACTTTATGCAAATTTCAATTGAAAAAATTAAACGTCACGTATTTGCCATCTGCGACGAGTTTTACTTTTTCTGGCAGGCGGCATGGCATCAGGCATTCTAATATCCGCTTTGATGGTGTTTAATTTGTTGTTCTTGTTAGTGTTACTGATTTCTAATGTTGTTACTAACTTACTTCTTGTTATTTCTGTTGCAGATTCATGATTTATGTTCTTATTGTTGGCATTGTAATACGTAATACGAAGGAGGAAATATAAACCCGGTAGTGAAAAGCGTAAGGATAAGAAGAGCAGAGAAGAGTCTCTTGCGACGGTGCCGAAACTGACTAATTGGATTAAATCATCAGCAACTAAGTCAGCCCCTTCAGCAGGCTCACCAGCTGCCTCCGCTACTTCAGCAGCTGCGTTTTCAGAGACGCGTATACGTCAGTGCGTTCAGCAAGCCCAGCAGCTGCATTTTCAGCAGACTCGTCTACGTCAACCCCTTCAGCAGGCCCACCAGTTGCCTCTGCTACATCAGCAGCTGCGTCTTCAGAAGACCCGTCTACGTCAGTGCGTTCAGCAGGCCCAACAGCTTCAGGACATGCAATTAATGACATTGGTTTGTGACCACAAGTGCTGACCGATGACCTTAGAGTGTTCTGGATAGAGCGGGGAACATCAGATTGCCGAAATTATGACAGCGACTTCAGTAACTCTTCAACTACTGAAAGTGGTACAACACGCCGATGTACGAAGACATTATTTGTTAAGAAACATAGCCTGACGAATGAGAGGATTGAGGTGTCATGGCTGTGCTATTCTGAGTCCACAGGCTGTGTTTACTGTTTTGTCTGTAAATTAATGTCGAGGGCGGACAGCAAGTTCACAATCGGGTTCAACGACTGGAAGCATGGTAGACAATCGGTCAAAGCATGCGGAAAATGTGAGCAACATATGGAGTCGATGAGATATTTGTTGGTTAGAAAGTCTGTCTCCGGCCGTGTTGATTCGAAACTGGTGAACCAGTTTGAAAAGCAGTGCAACTACTGGCAGGAAATTTTGCGGCGCTGTGTCGACGTTATCAAGTATATCACGTCACGAGGACTAGCAATTCGTGGACACGACTTCCGTTTCCGTTCACCAAACAACGGCAACTATTACGGAATCTTGGAACTTTTAAGTAAGTATGACAGTTTTCAAGCTGCGCATATAAGCGAGCATGCCAACAAAGGTAGCGGACACACCTCGTATCTCTCTCATTTTATTTGCGAGGAACTCATACTGTTGATGGCCGATAAAGTACTTCAGACGATTATCCGAGAAATCCAGCAGTCAAAATACTACTCTCTATCCGTCGACTCTACGCCTGATGTTTCCCACACCGATCAACTGTGCTTCACCGTCCGATATGTGGTTGAGTCTGGGTCCGTCGAGCGATTTCTAAAGTTCATACCTATGAACACACATACAGGGGAAGAAATCGCCGACGTGGTCCTCAGCTTTCTAGAGACGCATGGCATTCGAATTGGAGACTGCAGAGGACAGTCTTATGATAACGCAAGCAATATGGCAGGGAAATACAACGGCGTAAAGAGCCACATCAAGTCAAAATCTCCGTATGCTGAGTTTGTGCCATGCATGTGCCACTCACTAAATCTTGTGGGTAAATCAGCAGTGGACAGTTGCACAGCAGCCGTTGAATTGTTTATGCTCATTCAGAATGTCTACACGTTTCTCGTCTCCTCGACATACCGATGGCGTCGACATGTAGAGGTTCTCGATAGTAGTTCCCGTAGTGAGAAACTAAAGGTCGACAAAGGTCTCTCCGATATTCGCTGGTCAGCCAGATCAGATGCCGTCCAATCTTTAACCGAAGGCTACGCCGAGAATATCGTGGTACTGGATGAGCTAGCAGCAGATACCAGCCAAACTGCGGAAGCCAGGATCGAAGCCAGGGGATTGTCTAAACAGCTTCAACAACTAGAAACAGCCATTTTATTGGTTTTATGGAACACTATTCTCGAACGATTTCAAAAAATGAATGCATCTCTGCAAAAACAAAGAATGTCGTTAGACTCAGCCACCCTCTTGCTGAAATCACTACTGCAATTTGTTGAAGATCTCGGATCAAGATTTGACGAATTCGAGGACCAGGGCATCGGAAAGTGTGGTCATCGAGTATACAAGGAATCGACTCAACGCACAAAGAAGAGAAAGCGCCATCATAACGAAATCGGAACTGCCGAAGATACGAACCTGACACCAAGAGATTCATTTCGGACCACTGCATTTCTACCGATAATTGATAAACTGTGTACCGCTCTGAACACTCGTCTAGAAGCGTACGCTGTCCTGCAGAAAAGATTTGGATTTTTGTATTTCCTTCTAGTCCTGGACATCGACAGTCTTCGACGGTCAGCTGAACATCTAGTAGAATGCTATCCGGCTGATTTGGAGAAAGAGCTGGTAACAGAAGTTGTGCAGTTCGCTGCCCTAATGAAACTCACCGAAAGTGAAACAGAATCCCAGGCGGAACGTGAAGACATGTGCAACAGATTTTATCGGCATATGAACACAAACGAACTGAAAGGAACATTCCCAAACATGGAAATAGCAATGAGAATATACCTGTGTATGTTTGTCACGAACTGTTCTGGTGAACGTTCATTCTCGAAACTCAAACTGATCAAAAATTACCTTCGCTCCACAATGGGCCAGGAGCGCCTTTCGTCCCTGGCGCTGTTGAGTATAGAGCATGAGGTGTTGCAGTCGGTGACGTTTAATTTTTTTCAATTGAAATTTGCATAAAGTGATCATATTTTTAAGAGCAAAAAGCGGGACATTTTTCTATTTTTGGAGTTAAACTAAAATGACTATATTTTCAGGAGCCAAAAGCGGGACACCTCTCTCTCTCTCTCTCTCTCTCTCTCTCTCTCTCTCTCTCTCTCTCTCTCTCTATATATATATATATATATATATATATATATATATATATATATATTATGTAGAGAGGTGTCCCGCTTTTGGCTCCTGAAAATATAATCATTTTAGTTTATAACTCCAAAAATAGAAAAATGTCCCGCTTTTTGCTCTTAAAAATATGATCACTTTATGCAAATTTCAATTGAAAAAAATTAAACGTCACGTATTTGCCATCTGCGACGAGTTTTACTTTTTCTGGCAGGCGGCATGGCATCAGGCATTCTAATATCCGCTTTGATGGTGTTTAATTTGTTGTTCTTGTTAGTGTTACTGATTTCTAATGTTGTTACTAACTTACTTCTTGTTATTTCTGTTGCAGTTTCATGATTTATGTTCTTATTGTTGGCATTGTAATACGTAATACGAAGGAGGAAATATAAACCCGGTAGTGAAAAGCGTAAGGATAAGAAGAGCAGAAGAGTCTCTTGCGACGGTGCCGAAACTGACTAATTGGATTAAATCATCAGCAACTAAGTCAGCCCCTTCAGCAGGCTCACCAGCTGCCTCCGCTACTTCAGCAGCTGCGTTTTCAGAAGACGCGTATACGTCAGTGCGTTCAGCAAGCCCAGCAGCTGCATTTTCAGCAGACTCGTCTACGTCAACCCCTTCAGCAGGCCCACCAGTTGCCTCTGCTACATCAGCAGCTGCGTCTTCAGAAGACCCGTCTACGTCAGTGCGTTCAGCAGGCCCACAGCTTCAGGACATGCAATTAATGACATTGGTTTGTGACCACAAGTGCTGACCGATGACCTTAGAGTGTTCTGGATAGAGCGGGGAACATCAGATTGCCGAAATTATGACAGCGACTTCAGTAACTCTTCAACTACTGAAAGTGGTACAACACGCCGATGTACGAAGACATATTTGTTAAGAAACATAGCCTGACGAATGAGAGGATTGAGGTGTCATGGCTGTGCTATTCTGAGTCCACAGGCTGTGTTTACTGTTTTGTCTGTAAATTAATGTCGAGGGCGGACAGCAAGTTCACAATCGGGTTCAACGACTGGAAGCATGGTAGACAATCGGTCAAAGCATGCGGAAAATGTGAGCAACATATGGAGTCGATGAGATATTTGTTGGTTAGAAAGTCTGTCTCCGGCCGTGTTGATTCGAAACTGGTGAACCAGTTTGAAAAGCAGTGCAACTACTGGCAGGAAATTTTGCGGCGCTGTGTCGACGTTATCAAGTATATCACGTCACGAGGACTAGCAATTCGTGGACACGACTTCCGTTTCCGTTCACCAAACAACGGCAACTATTACGGAATTTGGAACTTTTAAGTAAGTATGACAGTTTTCAGCTGCGCATATAAGCGAGCATGCCAACAAAGGTAGCGGACACACCTCGTATCTCTCTCATTTTATTTGCGAGGAACTCATACTGTTGATGGCCGATAAAGTACTTCAGACGATTATCCGAGAAATCCAGCAGTCAAAATACTACTCTCTATCCGTCGACTCTACGCCTGATGTTTCCCACACCGATCAACTGTGCTTCACCGTCCGATATGTGGTTGAGTCTGGGTCCGTCGAGCGATTTCTACAGTTCATACCTATGAACACACATACAGGGGAAGAAATCGCCGACGTGGTCCTCAGCTTTCTAGAGACGCATGGCATTCGAATTGGAGACTGCAGAGGACAGTCTTATGATAACGCAAGCAATATGGCAGGGAAATACAACGGCGTAAAGAGCCACATCAAGTCAAAATCTCCGTATGCTGAGTTTGTGCCATGCATGTGCCACTCACTAAATCTTGTGGGTAAATCAGCAGTGGACAGTTGCACAGCAGCCGTTGAATTGTTTATGCTCATTCAGAATGTCTACACGTTTCTCGTCTCCTCGACATACCGATGGCGTCGACATGTAGAGGTTCTCGATAGTAGTTCCCGTAGTGAGAAACTAAAGGTCGACAAAGGTCTCTCCGATATTCGCTGGTCAGCCAGATCAGATGCCGTCCAATCTTTAACCGAAGGCTACGCCGAGAATATCGTGGTACTGGATGAGCTAGCAGCAGATACCAGCCAAACTGCGGAAGCCAGGATCGAAGCCAGGGGATTGTCTAAACAGCTTCAACAACTAGAAACAGCCATTTTATTGGTTTTATGGAACACTATTCTCGAACGATTTCAAAAAATGAATGCATCTCTGCAAAAACAAAGAATGTCGTTAGACTCAGCCACCCTCTTGCTGAAATCACTACTGCAATTTGTTGAAGATCTCGGATCAAGATTTGACGAATTCCAGGACCAGGGCATCGGAAAGTGTGGTCATCGAGTATACAAGGAATCGACTCAACGCACAAAGAAGAGAAAGCGCCATCATAACGAAATCGGAACTGCCGAAGATACGAACCTGACACCAAGAGATTCATTTCGGACCACTGCATTTCTACCGATAATTGATAAACTGTGTACCGCTCTGAACACTCGTCTAGAAGCGTACGCTCTCCTGCAGAAAAGATTTGGATTTTTGTATTTCCTTCTAGTCCTGGACATCGACAGTCTTCGACGGTCAGCTGAACATCTAGTAGAATGCTATCCGGCTGATTTGGAGAAAGAGCTGGTAACAGAAGTTGTGCAGTTCGCTGCCCTAATGAAACTCACCGAAAGTGAAACAGAATCCCAGGCGGAACGTGAAGACATGTGCAACAGATTTTATCGGCATATGAACACAAACGAACTGAAAGGAACATTCCCAAACATGGAAATAGCAATGAGAATATACCTGTGTATGTTTGTCACGAACTGTTCTGGTGAACGTTCATTCTCGAAACTCAAACTGATCAAAAATTACCTTCGCTCCACAATGGGCCAGGAGCGCCTTTCGTCCCTGGCGCTGTTGAGTATAGAGCATGAGGTGTTGCAGTCGGTGACGTTTAATTTTTTTCAATTGAAATTTGCATAAAGTGATCATATTTTTAAGAGCAAAAAGCGGGACATTTTCTATTTTTGGAGTTAAACTAAAATGACTATATTTTCAGGAGCCAAAAGCGGGACACCTCTCTCTCTCTCTCTCTCTCTCTCTCTCTCTCTCTCTCTCTCTCTCTCTCTCTATATATATATATATATATATATATATATATATATATATATATATATATATATATATATATGTATGTAGAGGTGTCCCGCTTTTGGCTACTGAAAATATAATCATTTTAGTTTATAACTCCAAAAATAGAAAAATGTCCCGCTTTTGCTCTTAAAAATATGATCACTTTATGCAAATTTCAATTGAAAAAAATTAAACGTCACGTATTTGCCATCTGCGACGAGTTTTACTTTTTCTGGCAGGCGGCATGGCATCAGGCATTCTAATATCCGCTTTGATGGTGTTTAATTTGTTGTTCTTGTTAGTGTTACTGATTTCTAATGTTGTTACTAACTTACTTCTTGTTATTTCTGTTGCAGATTCATGATTTATGTTCTTATTGTTGGCATTGTAATACGTAATACGAAGGAGGAAATATAAACCCGGTAGTGAAAAGCGTAAGGATAAGAAGAGCAGAGAAGAGTCTCTTGCGACGGTGCCGAAACTGACTATTTGGATTAAATCATCAGCAACTAAGTCAGCCCCTTCAGCAGGCTCACCAGCTGCCTCCGCTACTTCAGCAGCTGCGTTTTCAGGAGACGCGTATACGTCAGTGCGTTCAGCAAGCCCAGCAGCTGCATTTTCAGCAGACTCGTCTACGTCAACCCCTTCAGCAGGCCCACCAGTTGCCTCTGCTACATCAGCAGCTGCGTCTTCAGAAGACCCGTCTACGTCAGTGCGTTCAGCAGGCCCAACAGCTTCAGGACATGCAATTAATGACATTGGTTTGTGACCACAAGTGCTGACCGATGACCTTAGAGTGTTCTGGATAGAGCGGGGAACATCAGATTGCCGAAATTATGACAGCGACTTCAGTAACTCTTCAACTACTGAAAGTGGTACAACACGCCGATGTACGAAGACAATATTTGTTAAGAAACATAGCCTGACGAATGAGAGGATTGAGGTGTCATGGCTGTGCTATTCTGAGTCCACAGGCTGTGTTTACTGCTTTGTCTGTAAATTAATGTCGAGGGCGGACAGCAAGTTCACAATCGGGTTCAACGACTGGAAGCATGGTAGACAATCGGTCAAAGCATGCGGAAAATGTGAGCAACATATGGAGTCGATGAGATATTTGTTGGTTAGAAAGTCTGTCTCCGGCCGTGTTGATTCGAAACTGGTGAACCAATTTGAAAAGCAGTGCAACTACTGGCAGGAAATTTTGCGGCGCTGTGTCGACGTTATCAAGTATATCACGTCACGAGGACTAGCAATTCGTGGACACGACTTCCGTTTCCGTTCACCAAACAACGGCAATATTACGGAATTGGAACTTTTAAGTAAGTATGACAGTTTTTCAGCTGCGCATATAAGCGAGCATGCCAACAAAGGTAGCGGACACACCTCGTATCTCTCTCATTTTATTTGCGAGGAACTCATACTGTTGATGGCCGATAAAGTACTTCAGACGATTATCCGAGAAATCCAGCAGTCGAAATACTACTCTCTATCCGTCGACTCTACGCCTGATGTTTCCCACACCGATCAACTGTGCTTCACCGTCCGATATGTGGTTGAGTCTGGTCCGTCGAGCGATTTCTACAGTTCATACCTATGAACACACATACAGGGGAAGAAATCGCCGACGTGGTCCTCAGCTTTCTAGAGACGCATGGCATTCGAATTGTAGACTGCAGAGGACAGTCTTATGATAACGCAAGCAATATGGCAGGGAAATACAACGGCGTAAAGAGCCACATCAAGTCAAAATCTCCGTATGCTGAGTTTGTGCCATGCATGTGCCACTCACTAAATCTTGTGGGTAAATCAGCAGTGGACAGTTGCACAGCAGCCGTTGAATTGTTTATGCTCATTCAGAATGTCTACACGTTCTCGTCTCCTCGACATACCGATGGCGTCGACATGTAGAGGTTCTCGATAGTAGTTCCCGTAGTGAGAAACTAAAGGTCGACAAAGGTCTCTCCGATATTCGCTGGTCAGCCAGATCAGATGCCGTCCAATCTTTAACCGAAGGCTACGCCGAGAATATCGTGGTACTGGATGAGCTAGCAGCAGATACCAGCCAAACTGCGGAAGCCAGGATCGAAGCCAGGGGATTGTCTAAACAGCTTCAACAACTAGAAACAGCCATTTTATTGGTTTTATGGAACACTATTCTCGAACGATTTCAAAAAATGAATGCATCTCTGCAAAAACAAAGAATGTCGTTAGACTCAGCCACCCTCTTGCTGAAATCACTACTGCAATTTGTTGAAGATCTCGGATCAAGATTTGACGAATTCGAGGACCAGGGCATCGGAAAGTGTGGTCATCGAGTATACAAGGAATCGACTCAACGCACAAAGAAGAGAAAGCGCCATCATAACGAAATCGGAACTGCCGAAGATACGAACCTGACACCAAGAGATTCATTTCGGACCACTGCATTTCTACCGTATTGATAAACTGTGTACCGCTCTGAACACTCGTCTAGAAGCGTACGCTGTCCTGCAGAAAAGATTTGGATTTTTGTATTTCCTTCTAGTCCTGGACATCGACAGTCTTCGACGGTCAGCTGAACATCTAGTAGAATGCTATCCGGCTGATTTGGAGAAAGAGCTGGTAACAGAAGTTGTGCAGTTCGCTGCCCTAATGAAACTCACCGAAAGTGAAACAGAATCCCAGGCGGAACGTGAAGACATGTGCAACAGATTTTATCGGCATATGAACACAAACGAACTGAAAGGAACATTCCCAAACATGGAAATAGCAATGAGAATATACCTGTGTATGTTTGTCACGAACTGTTCTGGTGAATGTTCATTCTCGAAACTCAAACTGATCAAAAATTACCTTCGCTCCACAATGGGCCAGGAGCGCCTTTCGTCCCTGGCGCTGTTGAGTATAGAGCATGAGGTGTTGCAGTCGGTGACGTTTAATTTTTTTCAATTGAAATTTGCATAAAGTGATCATATTTTTAAGAGCAAAAAGCGGGACATTTTTCTATTTTTGGAGTTAAACTAAAATGACTATATTTTCAGGAGCCAAAAGCGGGACACCTCTCTCTCTCTCTCTCTCTCTCTCTCTCTATATATATATATATATATATATATATATATATATATATATATTATTATATGTAGAGAGGTGTCCCGCTTTGGCTCCTGAAAATATAATCATTTTAGTTTATAACTCCAAAAATAGAAAAATGTCCCGCTTTTTGCTCTTAAAAATATGATCACTTTATGCAAATTTCAATTGAAAAAAATTAAACGTCACGTATTTGCCATCTGCGACGAGTTTTACTTTTTCTGGCAGGCGGCATGGCATCAGGCATTCTAATATCCGCTTTGATGGTGTTTAATTTGTTGTTCTTGTTAGTGTTACTGATTTCTAATGTTGTTACTAACTTACTTCTTGTTATTTCTGTTGCAGTTTCATGATTTATGTTTTTATTGTTGGCATTGTAATACGTAATACGAAGGAGGAAAATAAACCCGGTAGTGAAAAGCGTAAGGATAAGAAGAGCAGAGAAGAGTCTCTTGCGACGGTGCCGAAACTGACTAATTTGGATTAAATCATCAGCAACTAAGTCAGCCCCTTCAGCAGGCTCACCAGCTGCCTCCGCTACTTCAGCAGCTGCGTTTTCAGAGACGCGTATACGTCAGTGCGTTCAGCAAGCCCAGCAGCTGCATTTTCAGCAGACTCGTCTACGTCAACCCCTTCAGCAGGCCCACCAGTTGCCTCTGCTACATCAGCAGCTGCGTCTTCAGAAGACCCGTCTACGTCAGTGCGTTCAGCAGGCCCAACAGCTTCAGGACATGCAATTAATGACATTGGTTTGTGACCACAAGTGCTGACCGATGACCTTAGAGTGTTCTGGATAGAGCGGGGAACATCAGATTGCCGAAATTATGACAGCGACTTCAGTAACTCTTCAACTACTGAAAGTGGTACAACACGCCGATGTACGAAGACATATTTGTTAAGAAACATAGCCTGACGAATGAGAGGATTGAGGTGTCATGGCTGTGCTATTCTGAGTCCACAGGCTGTGTTTACTGCTTTGTCTGTAAATTAATGTCGAGGGCGGACAGCAAGTTCACAATCGGGTTCAACGACTGGAAGCATGGTAGACAATCGGTCAAAGCATGCGGAAAATGTGAGCAACATATGGAGTCGATGAGATATTTGTTGGTTAGAAAGTCTGTCTCCGTCCGTGTGATTCGAAACTGGTGAACCAGTTTGAAAAGCAGTGCAACTACTGGCAGGAAATTTTGCGGCGCTGTGTCGACGTTATCAAGTATATCACGTCACGAGGACTAGCAATTCGTGGACACGACTTCCGTTTCCGTTCACCAAACAACGGCAATATTACGGAATTTTGGAACTTTTAAGTAAGTATGATAGTTTTCAGCTGCGCATATAAGCGAGCATGCCAACAAAGGTAGCGGACACACCTCGTATCTCTCTCATTTTATTTGCGAGGAACTCATACTGTTGATGGCCGATAAAGTACTTCAGACGATTATCCGAGAAATCCAGCAGTCAAAATACTACTCTCTATCCGTCGACTCTACGCCTGATGTTTCCCACACCGATCAACTGTGCTTCACCGTCCGATATGTGGTTGAGTCTGGGTCCGTCGAGCGATTTCTACAGTTCATACCTATGAACACACATACAGGGGAAGAAATCGCCGACGTGGTCCTCAGCTTTCTAGAGACGCATGGCATTCGAATTGTAGACTGCAGAGGACAGTCTTATGATAACGCAAGCAATATGGCAGGGAAATACAACGGCGTAAAGAGCCACATCAAGTCAAAATCTCCGTATGCTGAGTTTGTGCCATGCATGTGCCACTCACTAAATCTTGTGGGTAAATCAGCAGTGGACAGTTGCACAGCAGCCGTTGAATTGTTTATGCTCATTCAGAATGTCTACACGTTTCTCGTCTCCTCGACATACCGATGGCGTCGACATGTAGAGGTTCTCGATAGTAGTTCCCGTAGTGAGAAACTAAAGGTCGACAAAGGTCTCTCCGATATTCGCTGGTCAGCCAGATCAGATGCCGTCCAATCTTTAACCGAAGGCTACGCCGAGAATATCGTGGTACTGGATGAGCTAGCAGCAGATACCAGCCAAACTGCGGAAGCCAGGATCGAAGCCAGGGGATTGTCTAAACAGCTTCAACAACTAGAAACAGCCATTTTATTGGTTTTATGGAACACTATTCTCGAACGATTTCAAAAAATGAATGCATCTCTGCAAAAACAAAGAATGTCGTTAGACTCAGCCACCCTCTTGCTGAAATCACTACTGCAATTTGTTGAAGATCTCGGATCAAGATTTGACGAATTCCAGGACCAGGGCATCGGAAAGTGTGGTCATCGAGTATACAAGGAATCGACTCAACGCACAAAGAAGAGAAAGCGCCATCATAACGAAATCGGAACTGCCGAAGATACGAACCTGACACCAAGAGATTCATTTCGGACCACTGCATTTCTACCGATAATTGATAAACTGTGTACCGCTCTGAACACTCGTCTAGAAGCGTACGCTGTCCTGCAGAAAAGATTTGGATTTTTGTATTTCCTTCTAGTCCTGGACATCGACAGTCTTCGACGGTCAGCTGAACATCTAGTAGAATGCTATCCGGCTGATTTGGAGAAAGAGCTGGTAACAGAAGTTGTGCAGTTCGCTGCCCTAATGAAACTCACCGAAAGTGAAACAGAATCCCAGGCGGAACGTGAAGACATGTGCAACAGATTTTATCGGCATATGAACACAAACGAACTGAAAGGAACATTCCCAAACATGGAAATAGCAATGAGAATATACCTGTGTATGTTTGTCACGAACTGTTCTGGTGAACGTTCATTCTCGAAACTCAAACTGATCAAAAATTACTTTCGCTCCACAATGGGCCAGGAGCGCCTTTCGTCCCTGGCGCTGTTGAGTATAGAGCATGAGGTGTTGCAGTCGGTGACGTTTAATTTTTTTCAATTGAAATTTGCATAAAGTGATCATATTTTTAAGAGCAAAAAGCGGGACATTTTTCTATTTTTGGAGTTAAACTAAAATGACTATATTTTCAGGAGCCAAAAGCGGACACCTCTCTCTCTCTCTCCTCTCTCTCTCCTCTCTCTCTCTCTCTCTCTCCTCTATATATATATATATATATATATATATATATATATATATATATATATATATATATATAATTTAGGGTGATGCAAAAGTGGGGGAGTAAAATTTTTTTGTTTCGAATTTTTGAGATACCCTCTCATTTGGTTTAATTTGGTGCAAAATGATCCTGGGGAAATTTCGGGTCAAAATTCGAATATTTGGAGGTCGCGCCCGACATTTGAAAATTTGCTGATTTCCATGACACCCAGGAGGTACAGCAAGCGTCACGTTACTTTTTTTTTGAGTGGAAGTTCCCCACGAGGCCTATCATATCACCTTCCTCTTTTCCATTTGTTCATAAAACAGATACAATACAATAGATATTTACAATAGATACATAGAATGGATATACTCGTAAATTTTACTGTTGCGTCAAAGATACGAGAGTTTTCTTAGTTTTGTCCGGAAGCTTCTTCCGATAATTTGATACAACTTGCAGTAGATATTGCTTCTGTTGTTCATCATTGGTAATTAATTTGTTATAATCTTCAATCAATTTCACTCCTCTTTCAGCAATATCATTAACAACTTTCATGTGATTCACTACGTTCTTTGCAACCCAATAACTCTCATCGAGAAGCCAATCTTCTACTGGTTTGCTCAAGAACGTTGAAGACAATCCGAGTATACTGAAGAAGGACTTTGTGTTAGCAGTTACAAAATCTTCAAGCTGCTTATTGTCAATAGTTTTGATGTCTATTTGTGTCTTCTTTGGAGGATCTGGCTCCGAAGATTTTGTAAGAGCCTCCTTCATTTTTCTTTGGTGTCAAAGCTGATTTTATCATCAAAGAAAGCCAATGCGATCAACTCTTCTGAGAGATACCACAAATGATTCTTGAATTTTTCTAAAGCAGCATTTGCTAGTTGTTCATTTGTGCTTTTGTAGCTGTGAAGATTCTTGAGAAGACTCAGATCATTTCGTGGAGCACTTGCTGCGCAGGGTGCTGAAAACCAATGCTTAATATAAATTGAAACAGAAAACCAACAAATTTCTTTTAGATTTCTTTCTTCTATTGCTGTTATTTTGAACTGACTTTTGAACATAAAGATTTTTCATTGAATAAATGACTTTCGCCATCCAACGGGCTCTATGATAAGCCCCAGGCTTCCTGAATTTTATTCCAGTCGTTGGAGTACCGCCAAGCAAGATGATTGTCAGTTCCAATAACTCTCTGTAATCGTCGCGAGGTTGATCTTCATTGATTTTTCTTGCTGCAAAGTTGATGATTTCCTCTTTTCCTTTTGTGGATAATTTTCTAATTTATCGTATGAAGTTAGATTAATCTATTCCAGTTGTTTTGAATCTTTGAATAACTGAATGTCAGGGCCTGATGAAGCCTGTAATGCAGGGGATACCACTGCTTCCAACATGATTTCAAGGATATGGTGTCGACAAGGACACCACAACAAATCTTTCTCCATTTTCTGTTCAATTAGGACACAAGCTCCGTTTTTACGACCTGTGTTCGATGCAGTTGTATCGAAACACATGCCTTTTACCTTATCTATTAGATTCCAATCAATGATCGCCTGATGTACTGCATTTGCAGTATCCTTTCCTGTGCCATGATCTATATTTGGCACTCCAAGCAGTTGATCTTCTCACTGCCAGAGATTAGGACTGGCAACCGATCAACAACCTCATTCCCGGTAATGTCTTCGAGGAGTTTGCCATCCCAATGAACAATCAAGGGTTTGTCAGCTTGAAATTCTTCTTTCAAGTTTTCACTGAACTTCTTTCTTGATTTCTGTCTTGCCCTGCGAATCGATGAGTAGCTAACATTGTAATTCTCTGTATCTTTTCCAACATTTGCGATCGTTGGAATAATTATTAAAGAGGCTGATCGGTCGCTGATCTTAGCAACATCCAATGAGGAAAGCAGATTTTCATTCATAATCTTGAATTTTTTTCTTGGAAGGCCTCTTTTGGATGTTGAGGGCACTTCCAGATCTACTTCTTCTTCCGTAGATGCAGGTGAATCACTGCAGGAACTGCTGCTGCTTGCAAGAACAACTGTTTCATCAAATGCACTTGATTCATGTAACCTTTTCTTATCCATTTTTTCATGTCTCTTCGCAGCTTCCTTTCGACGTCTTTCTTCATCCTTATCAACTGCCATCATTTTACCCTTTCGACCTTCCCTTTGTAGCCGTAGAAACTCTCTATCTTCCTCAATAGTTATTAACTCGTTAGCATTTGCATGCGCAATATCAAAGAGTCCATCCAATTTTTCTTTCCATGTATTTCTTTCTCTATTGAAAACTTCGATTTTTTTCCTTTGCTCTTCTTCAGCCCTTGCCACTCATCATACAGTTTATTTAATTTCTTCACAACATTACATTTCTGGGTTGTTGGTATTCCTGCTCTCTGCCACACTTCCAATACATCATTAACGGTTGAAGTTAATGCTTCTCTGACAGTTTCATTCTTGATATGTTTATAATTCATGAATAAGGAAATTACTTCTTTCTTTGATGGAAGCTTACTTCGATTCAATTTATCTATTTGTTGACCGATCAGCCAGATATCTGTTGAGCTTCTTGATCTCATTTTGTCACAATTAAGATAGAGGAAATAGAAGAGAAATTGAGGCGGAGAGACTCACTGATATAGCACCTCTCCTGGACACTGCCACAAGCACACTGCGATACCGATTTCGTTGAACGCTATTTGCTCATATACGCATCACCTACCACTCTGCCTGCAGCAAACCTGCACAAAACCTGCAACCTGCAACAAACCTGCAACAAAAATAGAACAAATTCAAAAAATTTGATTTTACTCTAATTTTTGTAATTTTCAAATTTTCAATTGGCGGCGCGACCTCTGAATGTTATTTGTTTGACCTGGAATTTCTCACAGGGTGTTTTTGTGACAAATTGGAACAAATGAGGGGGTATCCCTAAAAATCCACGATGGTCATGATTTGTGCATCACCCTAATATATATATATATATATAATATATATATATATATATATTATATATATATATATATATATATATATATAAAATATATATATATATATATATATGTAGAGAGGTGTCCCGCTTTTGGCTCCTGAAAATATAATCATTTTAGTTTATAACTCCAAAAATAGAAAAATGTCCCGCTTTTTGCTCTTAAAAATATGATCACTTTATGCAAATTTCAATTGAAAAAATTAAACGTCACGTATTTGCCATCTGCGACGAGTTTTACTTTTTCGGCAGGCGGCATGGCATCAGGCATTCTAATATCCGCTTTGATGGTGTTTAATTTGTTGTTCTTGTTAGTGTTACTGATTTCTAATGTTGTTACTAACTTACTTCTTGTTATTTCTGTTGCAGTTTCATGATTTATGTTCTTATTGTTGGCATTGTAATACGTAATACGAAGGAGGAAATATAAACCGGTAGTGAAAAGCGTAAGGATAAGAAGAGCAGAGAAGAGTCTCTTGCGACGGTGCCGAAACTGACTAATTGGATTAAATCATCAGCAACTAAGTCAGCCCCTTCAGCAGGCTCACCAGCTGCCCGCTACTTCAGCAGCTGCGTTTTCAGGAGACGCGTATACGTCAGTGCGTTCAGCAAGCCCAGCAGCTGCATTTTCAGAAGACTCGTCTACGTCAACCCCTTCAGCAGGCCCACCAGTTGCCTCTGTTACATCAGCAGCTGCGTCTTCAGAAGACCCGTCTACGTCAGTGCGTTCAGCAGGCCCAACAGCTTCAGGACATGCAATTAATGACATTGGTTTGTGACCACAAGTGCTGACCGATGACCTTAGAGTGTTCTGGATAGAGCGGGGAACATCAGATTGCCGAAATTATGACAGCGACTTCAGTAACTCTTTAACTACTGAAAGTGGTACAACACGCCGATGTACGAAGACATTATTTGTTAAGAAACATAGCCTGACGAATGAGAGGATTCAGGTGTCATGGCTGTGCTATTCTGAGTCCACAGGCTGTGTTTACTGTTTTGTCTGTAAATTAATGTGGAGGGCGGACAGCAAGTTCACAATCGGGTTTCAACGACTGAAGCATGGTAGACAATCGGTCAAAGCATGCGGAAAATGTGAGCAACATATGGAGTCGATGAGATATTTGTTGGTTAGAAAGTCTGTCTCCGGCCGTGTTGATTCGAAACTGGTGAACCAGTTTGAAAAGCAGTGCAACTACTGGCAGGAAATTTTGCGGCGCTGTGTCGACTTTATCAAGTATATCACGTCACGAGGACTAGCAATTCGTGGACACGACTTCCGTTTCCGTTTACCAAACAACGGCAACTATTACGGAATTTTGGAACTTTTAAGTAAGTATGACAGTTTTCAAGCTGCGCATATAAGCGAGCATGCCAACAAAGGTAGCGGACACACCTCGTATCTCTCTCATTTTATTTGCGAGGAACTCATACTGTTGATGGCCGATAAAATACTTCAGACGATTATCCGAGAAATCCAGCAGTCAAAATACTACTCTCTATCCGTCGACTCTACGCCTGATGTTTCCCACACCGATCAACTGTGCTTCACCGTCCGATATGTGGTTGAGTCTGAGTCCGTCGAGCGATTTCTACAGTTCATACCTATGAACACACATACAGGGGAAGAAATCGCCGACGTGGTCCTCAGCTTTCTGGAGACGCATGGGATTCGAATTGGAGACTGCAGAGGACAGTCTTATGATAACGCAAGCAATATGGCAGGGAAATACAACGGCGTAAAGAGCCACATCAAGTCAAAATCTCCGTATGCTGAGTTTGTGCCATGCATGTGCCACTCACTAAATCTTGTGGGTAAATCAGCAGTGGACAGTTGCACAGCAGCCGTTGAATTGTTTATGCTCATTCAGAATGTCTACACGTTTCTCGTCTCCTCGACATACCGATACCGATAGCGTCGACATGTAGAGGTTCTCGATAGTAGTTCCCGTAGTGAGAAACTAAAGGTCGACAAAGGAGAGACCTTTGTCGACCTTTAGTTTCTTACTACGGGAACTACTATCGAGAACCTCTACATGTCGACGCTATCGGTATCGGTATGTCGAGGAGACGAGAAACGTGTAGACATTCTGAATGAGCATAAACAATTCAACGGCTGCTGTGCAACTGTCCACTGCTGATTTACCCACAAGATTTAGTGAGTGGCACATGCATGGCACAAACTCAGCATACGGAGATTTTGACTTGATGTGGCTCTTTACGCCGTTGTATTTCCCTGCCATATTGCTTGCGTTATCATAAGACTGTCCTCTGCAGTCTCCAATTCGAATCCCATGCGTCTCCAGAAAGCTGAGGACCACGTCGCCGTCCAATCTTTAACCGAAGGCTACGCCGAGAATATCGTGGTACTGGATGAGCTAGCAGCAGATACCAGCCAAACTGCGGAAGCCAGGATCGAAGCCAGGGGATTGTCTAAACAGCTTCAACAACTAGAAACAGCCATTTTATTGGTTTTATGGAACACTATTCTCGAACGATTTCAAAAAATGAATGCATCTCTGCAAAAACAAAGAATGTCGTTAGACTCAGCCACCCTCTTGCTGAAATCACTACTGCAATTTGTTGAAGATCTCGGATCAAGATTTGACGAATTCGAGGACCAGGGCATCGGAAAGTGTGGTCATCGAGTATACAAGGAATCGACTCAACGCACAAAGAAGAGAAAGCGCCATCATAACGAAATCGGAACTGCCGAAGATACGAACCTGACACCAAGAGATTCATTTCGGACCACTGCATTTCTACCGATAATTGATAAACTGTGTACCGCTCTGAACACTCGTCTAGAAGCGTACGCTCTCCTGCAGAAAAGATTTGGATTTTTGTATTTCCTTCTAGTCCTGCACATCGACAGTCTTCGACGGTCAGCTGAACATCTAGTAGAATGCTATCCGGCTGATTTGGAGAAAGAGCTGGTAACAGAGGTTGTGCAGTTCGCTGCCCTAATGAAACTCACCGAAAGTGAAACAGAATCCCAGGCGGAACGTGAAGACATGTGCAACAGATTTTATCGGCATATGAACACAAACGAACTGAAAGGAACATTCCCAAACATGGAAATAGCAATGAGAATATACCTGTGTATGTTTGTCACGAACTGTTCTGGTGAACGTTCATTACCTTCGCTCCACAATGGGCCAGGAGCGCCTTTCGTCCCTGGCGCTGTTGAGTATAGAGCATGAGGTGTTGCAGTCGGTGACGTTTAATTTTTTTCAATTGAAATTGCATAAAGTGATCATATTTTTAAGAGCAAAAAGCGGGACATTTTTCTATTTTTGGAGTTAAACTAAAATGACTATATTTTCAGGAGCCAAAAGCGGGACACCTCTCTCTCTCTCTCTCTCTCTCTCTCTCTCTCTCTCTCTCTCTCTCTCTCTCTCTCTCTATATATATATATATATATATATATATATATATATATATATATATATATATATATATATATATATATATATATATTTATATATTATATATATGTATGTATGTAGAGAGGTGTCCCGCTTTTGGCTCCTGAAAATATAATCATTTTAGTTTATAACTCCAAAAATAGAAAAATGTCCCGCTTTTTGCTCTTAAAAATATGATCACTTTATGCAAATTTCAATTGAAAAAAATTAAACGTCACGTATTTGCCATCTGCGACGAGTTTTACTTTTTCTGGCAGGCGGCATGGCATCAGGCATTCTAATATCCGCTTTGATGGTGTTTAATTTTTGTTCTTGTTAGTGTTACTGATTTCTAATGTTGTTACTAACTTACTTCTTGTTATTTCTGTTGCAGTTTCATGATTTATGTTCTTATTGTTGGCATTGTAATACGTAATACGAAGGAGGAAATATAAACCCGGTAGTGAAAAGCGTAAGGATAAGAAGAGCAGAGAAAGTCTCTTGCGACGGTGCCGAAACTGACTAATTGGATTAAATCATCAGCAACTAAGTCAGCCCCTTCAGCAGGCTCACCAGCTGCCTCCGCTACTTCAGCAGCTGCGTTTTCAGAAGACGCGTATACGTCAGTGCGTTCAGCAAGCCCAGCAGCTGCATTTTCAGCAGACTCGTCTACGTCAACCCCTTCAGCAGGCCCACCAGTTGCCTCTGCTACATCAGCAGCTGCGTCTTCAGAAGACCCGTCTACGTCAGTGCGTTCAGCAGGCCCACCAGCTTCAGGAAATGCAATTAATGACATTGGTTTGTGACCACAAGTGCTGACCGATGACCTTAGAGTGTTCTGGATAGAGCGGGGAACATCAGATTGCCGAAATTATGACAGCGACTTCAGTAACTCTTCAACTACTGAAAGTGGTACAACACGCCGATGTACGAAGACATTATTTGTTAAGAAACATAGCCTGACGAATGAGAGGATTGAGGTGTCATGGCTGTGCTATTCTGAGTCCACAGGCTGTGTTTACTGTTTTGTCTGTAAATTAATGTCGAGGGCGGACAGCAAGTTCACAATCGGGTTCAACGACTGGAAGCATGGTAGACAATCGGTCAAAGCATGCGGAAAATGTGAGCAACATATGGAGTCGATGAGATATTTGTTGGTTAGAAAGTCTGTCTCCGGCCGTGGTGATTCGAAACTGGTGAACCAGTTTGAAAAGTAGTGCAACTACTGGCAGGAAATTTTGCGGCGCTGTGTCGACGTTATCAAGTATATCACGTCACGAGGACTAGCAATTCGTGGACACGACTTCCGTTTCCGTTCACCAAACAACGGCAACTATTACGGAATTTTGGAACTTTTAAGTAAGTATGACAGTTTTCTAGCTGCGCATATAAGCGAGCATGCCAACAAAGGTAGCGGACACACCTCGTATCTCTCTCATTTTATTTGCGAGGAACTCATACTGTTGATGGCCGATAAAGTACTTCAGACGATTATCCGAGAAATCCAGCAGTCAAAATACTACTCTCTATCCGTGGCGTAAAGAGCCACATCAAGTCAAAATCTCCGTATGCTGAGTTTGTGCCATGCATGTGCCACTCACTAAATCTTGTGGGTAAATCAGCAGTGGACAGTTGCACAGCAGCCGTTGAATTGTTTATGCTCATTCAGAATGTCTACACGTTTCTCGTCTCCTCGACATACCGATGGCGTCGACATGTAGAGGTTCTCGATAGTAGTTCCCGTAGTGAGAAACTAAAGGTCGACAAAGGTCTCTCCGATATTCGCTGGTCAGCCAGATCAGATGCCGTCCAATCTTTAACCGAAGGCTACGCCGAGAATATCGTGGTACTGGATGAGCTAGCAGCAGATACCAGCCAAACTGCGGAAGCCAGGATCGAAGCCAGGGGATTGTCTAAACAGCTTCAACAACTAGAAACAGCCATTTTATTGGTTTTATGGAACACTATTCTCGAACGATTTCAAAAAATGAATGCATCTCTGCAAAAACAAAGAATGTCGTTAGACTCAGCCACCCTCTTGCTGAAATCACTACTGCAATTTGTTGAAGATCTCGGATCAAGATTTGACGAATTCGAGGACCAGGGCATCGGAAAGTGTGGTCATCGAGTATACAAGGAATCGACTCAACGCACAAAGAAGAGAAAGCGCCATCATAACGAAATCGGAACTGCCGAAGATACGAACCTGACACCAAGAGATTCATTTCGGACCACTGCATTTCTACCGATAATTGATAAACTGTGTACCGCTCTGAACACTCGTCTAGAAGCGTACGCTGTCCTGCAGAAAAGATTTGGATTTTTGTATTTCCTTCTAGTCCTGCATCGACAGTCTTCGACGGTCAGCTGAACATCTAGTAGAATGCTATCCGGCTGATTTGGAGAAAGAGCTGGTAACAGAGGTTGTGCAGTTCGCTGCCCTAATGAAACTCACCGAAAGTGAAACAGAATCCCAGGCGGAACGTGAAGACATGTGCAACAGATTTTATCGGCATATGAACACAAACGAACTGAAAGGAACATTCCCAAACATGGAAATAGCAATGAGAATATACCTGTGTATGTTTGTCACGAACTGTTCTGGTGAACGTTCATTACCTTCGCTCCACAATGGGCCAGGAGCGCCTTTCGTCCCTGGCGCTGTTGAGTATAGAGCATGAGGTGTTGCAGTCGGTGACGTTTAATTTTTTTCAATTGAAATTGCATAAAGTGATCATATTTTTAAGAGCAAAAAGCGGGACATTTTTCTATTTTTGGAGTTAAACTAAAATGACTATATTTTCAGGAGCCAAAGCGGGACACCTCTCTCTCTCTCTCTCTCTCTCTCTCTCTCTCTCTCTCTCTCTCTCATCTATATATATATATATATATATATATATATATATATATATATATATATATTTATATATATTATATATGTATGTATGTAGAGAGGTGTCCCGCTTTTGGCTCCTGAAAATATAATCATTTTAGTTTATAACTCCAAAATAGAAAAATGTCCCGCTTTTTGCTCTTAAAAATATGATCACTTTATGCAAATTTCAATTGAAAAAAATTAAACGTCACGTATTTGCCATCTGCGACGAGTTTTACTTTTTCTGGCAGGCGGCATGGCATCAGGCATTCTAATATCCGCTTTGATGGTGTTTAATTTTTTGTTCTTGTTAGTGTTACTGATTTCTAATGTTGTTACTAACTTACTTCTTGTTATTTCTGTTGCAGTTTCATGATTTATGTTCTTATTGTTGGCATTGTAATACGTAATACGAAGGAGGAAATATAAACCCGGTAGTGAAAAGCGTAAGGATAAGAAGAGCAGAGAAGAGTCTCTTGCGACGGTGCCGAAACTGACTAATTGGATTAAATCATCAGCAACTAAGTCAGCCCCTTCAGCAGGCTCACCAGCTGCCTCCGCTACTTCAGCAGCTGCGTTTTCAGAAGACGCGTATACGTCAGTGCGTTCAGCAAGCCCAGCAGCTGCATTTTCAGCAGACTCGTCTACGTCAACCCCTTCAGCAGGCCCACCAGTTGCCTCTGCTACATCAGCAGCTGCGTCTTCAGAAGACCCGTCTACGTCAGTGCGTTCAGCAGGCCCACCAGCTTCAGGAAATGCAATTAATGACATTGGTTTGTGACCACAAGTGCTGACCGATGACCTTAGAGTGTTCTGGATAGAGCGGGGAACATCAGATTGCCGAAATTATGACAGCGACTTCAGTAACTCTTCAACTACTGAAAGTGGTACAACACGCCGATGTACGAAGACATTATTTGTTAAGAAACATAGCCTGACGAATGAGAGGATTGAGGTGTCATGGCTGTGCTATTCTGAGTCCACAGGCTGTGTTTACTGTTTTGTCTGTAAATTAATGTCGAGGGCGGACAGCAAGTTCACAATCGGGTTCAACGACTGGAAGCATGGTAGACAATCGGTCAAAGCATGCGGAAAATGTGAGCAACATATGGAGTCGATGAGATATTTGTTGGTTAGAAAGTCTGTCTCCGGCCGTGGTGATTCGAAACTGGTGAACCAGTTTGAAAAGTAGTGCAACTACTGGCAGGAAATTTTGCGGCGCTGTGTCGACGTTATCAAGTATATCACGTCACGAGGACTAGCAATTCGTGGACACGACTTCCGTTTCCGTTCACCAAACAACGGCAACTATTACGGAATTTTGGAACTTTTAAGTAAGTATGACAGTTTTCTAGCTGCGCATATAAGCGAGCATGCCAACAAAGGTAGCGGACACACCTCGTATCTCTCTCATTTTATTTGCGAGGAACTCATACTGTTGATGGCCGATAAAGTACTTCAGACGATTATCCGAGAAATCCAGCAGTCAAAATACTACTCTCTATCCGTGGCGTAAAGAGCCACATCAAGTCAAAATCTCCGTATGCTGAGTTTGTGCCATGCATGTGCCACTCACTAAATCTTGTGGGTAAATCAGCAGTGGACAGTTGCACAGCAGCCGTTGAATTGTTTATGCTCATTCAGAATGTCTACACGTTTCTCGTCTCCTCGACATACCGATGGCGTCGACATGTAGAGGTTCTCGATAGTAGTTCCCGTAGTGAGAAACTAAAGGTCGACAAAGGTCTCTCCGATATTCGCTGGTCAGCCAGATCAGATGCCGTCCAATCTTTAACCGAAGGCTACGCCGAGAATATCGTGGTACTGGATGAGCTAGCAGCAGATACCAGCCAAACTGCGGAAGCCAGGATCGAAGCCAGGGGATTGTCTAAACAGCTTCAACAACTAGAAACAGCCATTTTATTGGTTTTATGGAACACTATTCTCGAACGATTTCAAAAAATGAATGCATCTCTGCAAAAACAAAGAATGTCGTTAGACTCAGCCACCCTCTTGCTGAAATCACTACTGCAATTTGTTGAAGATCTCGGATCAAGATTTGACGAATTCGAGGACCAGGGCATCGGAAAGTGTGGTCATCGAGTATACAAGGAATCGACTCAACGCACAAAGAAGAGAAAGCGCCATCATAACGAAATCGGAACTGCCGAAGATACGAACCTGACACCAAGAGATTCATTTCGGACCACTGCATTTCTACCGATAATTGATAAACTGTGTACCGCTCTGAACACTCGTCTAGAAGCGTACGCTCTCCTGCAGAAAAGATTTGGATTTTTGTATTTCCTTCTAGTCCTGCACATCGACAGTCTTCGACGGTCAGCTGAACATCTAGTAGAATGCTATCCGGCTGATTTGGAGAAAGAGCTGGTAACAGAGGTTGTGCAGTTCGCTGCCCTAATGAAACTCACCGAAAGTGAAACAGAATCCCAGGCGGAACGTGAAGACATGTGCAACAGATTTTATCGGCATATGAACACAAACGAACTGAAAGGAACATTCCCAAACATGGAAATAGCAATGAGAATATACCTGTGTATGTTTGTCACGAACTGTTCTGGTGAACGTTCATTACCTTCGCTCCACAATGGGCCAGGAGCGCCTTTCGTCCCTGGCGCTGTTGAGTATAGAGCATGAGGTGTTGCAGTCGGTGACGTTTAATTTTTTTCAATTGAAATTGGCATAAAGTGATCATATTTTTAAGAGCAAAAAGCGGGACATTTTTCTATTTTTGGAGTTAAACTAAAATGACTATATTTTCAGGAGCCAAAAGCGGGACACCTCTCTCTCTCTCTCTCTCTCTCTCTCTCTCTCTCTCTCTCTCTCTCCTCTCTCTCTCTCTCTCTCTCTCTATATATATATATATATATATATATATATATATATATATATATATATATATATATATATATATTTATATATATTTATATATATGTATGTATGTAGAGAGGTGTCCCGCTTTTGGCTCCTGAAAATATAATCATTTTAGTTTATAACTCCAAAAATAGAAAAATGTCCCGCTTTTTGCTCTTAAAAATATGATCACTTTATGCAAATTTCAATTGAAAAAAATTAAACGTCACGTATTTGCCATCTGCGACGAGTTTTACTTTTTCTGGCAGGCGGCATGGCATCAGGCATTCTAATATCCGCTTTGATGGTGTTTAATTTTTGTTCTTGTTAGTGTTACTGATTTCTAATGTTGTTACTAACTTACTTCTTGTTATTTCTGTTGCAGTTTCATGATTTATGTTCTTATTGTTGGCATTGTAATACGTAATACGAAGGAGGAAATATAAACCCGGTAGTGAAAAGCGTAAGGATAAGAAGAGCAGAGAAGTCTCTTGCGACGGTGCCGAAACTGACTAATTGGATTAAATCATCAGCAACTAAGTCAGCCCCTTCAGCAGGCTCACCAGCTGCCTCCGCTACTTCAGCAGCTGCGTTTTCAGAAGACGCGTATACGTCAGTGCGTTCAGCAAGCCCAGCAGCTGCATTTTCAGCAGACTCGTCTACGTCAACCCCTTCAGCAGGCCCACCAGTTGCCTCTGCTACATCAGCAGCTGCGTCTTCAGAAGACCCGTCTACGTCAGTGCGTTCAGCAGGCCCACCAGCTTCAGGAAATGCAATTAATGACATTGGTTTGTGACCACAAGTGCTGACCGATGACCTTAGAGTGTTCTGGATAGAGCGGGGAACATCAGATTGCCGAAATTATGACAGCGACTTCAGTAACTCTTCAACTACTGAAAGTGGTACAACACGCCGATGTACGAAGACATTATTTGTTAAGAAACATAGCCTGACGAATGAGAGGATTGAGGTGTCATGGCTGTGCTATTCTGAGTCCACAGGCTGTGTTTACTGTTTTGTCTGTAAATTAATGTCGAGGGCGGACAGCAAGTTCACAATCGGGTTCAACGACTGGAAGCATGGTAGACAATCGGTCAAAGCATGCGGAAAATGTGAGCAACATATGGAGTCGATGAGATATTTGTTGGTTAGAAAGTCTGTCTCCGGCCGTGGTGATTCGAAACTGGTGAACCAGTTTGAAAAGTAGTGCAACTACTGGCAGGAAATTTTGCGGCGCTGTGTCGACGTTATCAAGTATATCACGTCACGAGGACTAGCAATTCGTGGACACGACTTCCGTTTCCGTTCACCAAACAACGGCAACTATTACGGAATTTTGGAACTTTTAAGTAAGTATGACAGTTTTCTAGCTGCGCATATAAGCGAGCATGCCAACAAAGGTAGCGGACACACCTCGTATCTCTCTCATTTTATTTGCGAGGAACTCATACTGTTGATGGCCGATAAAGTACTTCAGACGATTATCCGAGAAATCCAGCAGTCAAAATACTACTCTCTATCCGTGGCGTAAAGAGCCACATCAAGTCAAAATCTCCGTATGCTGAGTTTGTGCCATGCATGTGCCACTCACTAAATCTTGTGGGTAAATCAGCAGTGGACAGTTGCACAGCAGCCGTTGAATTGTTTATGCTCATTCAGAATGTCTACACGTTTCTCGTCTCCTCGACATACCGATGGCGTCGACATGTAGAGGTTCTCGATAGTAGTTCCCGTAGTGAGAAACTAAAGGTCGACAAAGGTCTCTCCGATATTCGCTGGTCAGCCAGATCAGATGCCGTCCAATCTTTAACCGAAGGCTACGCCGAGAATATCGTGGTACTGGATGAGCTAGCAGCAGATACCAGCCAAACTGCGGAAGCCAGGATCGAAGCCAGGGGATTGTCTAAACAGCTTCAACAACTAGAAACAGCCATTTTATTGGTTTTATGGAACACTATTCTCGAACGATTTCAAAAAATGAATGCATCTCTGCAAAAACAAAGAATGTCGTTAGACTCAGCCACCTCTTGCTGAAATCACTACTGCAATTTGTTGAAGATCTCGGATCAAGATTTGACGAATTCGAGGACCAGGCATCGGAAAGTGTGGTCATCGAGTATACAAGGAATCGACTCAACGCACAAAGAAGAGAAAGCGCCATCATAACGAAATCGGAACTGCCAAGATACGAACCTGACACCAAGAGATTCATTTCGGACCACTGCATTTCTACCGATAATTGATAAACTGTGTACCGCTCTGAACACTCGTCTAGAAGCGTACGCTCTCCTGCAGAAAAGATTTGGATTTTTGTATTTCCTTCTAGTCCTGGACATCGACAGTCTTCGACGGTCAGCTGAACATCTAGTAGAATGCTATCCGGCTGATTTGGAGAAAGAGCTGGTAACAGAGGTTGTGCAGTTCGCTGCCCTAATGAAACTCACCGAAAGTGAAACAGAATCCCAGGCGGAACGTGAAGACATGTGCAACAGATTTTATCGGCATATGAACACAAACGAACTGAAAGGAACATTCCCAAACATGGAAATAGCAATGAGAATATACCTGTGTATGTTTGTCACGAACTGTTCTGGTGAACGTTCATTACCTTCGCTCCACAATGGGCCAGGAGCGCCTTTCGTCCCTGGCGCTGTTGAGTATAGAGCATGAGGTGTTGCAGTCGGTGACGTTTAATTTTTTCAATTGAAATTGCATAAAGTGATCATATTTTTAAGAGCAAAAGCGGGACATTTTTCTATTTTTGGAGTTAAACTAAAATGACTATATTTTCAGGAGCCAAAAGCGGGACACCTCTCTCTCTCTCTCTCTCTCTCTCTCTCTCTCTCTCTCTCTCTCTCTCTCTCTCTCTCTCTCTCTCTCTCTCTCTCTCTCTCTCTCTCATATAATATATATATATATATATATATATATATATATAATTTATATATATTTATATATATGTATGTATGTAGAGAGGTGTCCCGCTTTTGGCTCCTGAAAATATAATCATTTTAGTTTATAACTCCAAAAATAGAAAAATGTCCCGCTTTTTGCTCTTAAAAATATGATCACTTTATGCAAATTTCAATTGAAAAAAATTAAACGTCACGTATTTGCCATCTGCGACGAGTTTTACTTTTTCTGGCAGGCGGCATGGCATCAGGCATTCTAATATCCGCTTTGATGGTGTTTAATTTTTGTTCTTGTTAGTGTTACTGATTTCTAATGTTGTTACTAACTTACTTCTTGTTATTTCTGTTGCAGTTTCATGATTTATGTTCTTATTGTTGGCATTGTAATACGTAATACGAAGGAGGAAATATAAACCCGGTAGTGAAAAGCGTAAGGATAAGAAGAGCAGAGAAAGTCTCTTGCGACGGTGCCGAAACTGACTAATTGGATTAAATCATCAGCAACTAAGTCAGCCCCTTCAGCAGGCTCACCAGCTGCCTCCGCTACTTCAGCAGCTGCGTTTTCAGAAGACGCGTATACGTCAGTGCGTTCAGCAAGCCCAGCAGCTGCATTTTCAGCAGACTCGTCTACGTCAACCCCTTCAGCAGGCCCACCAGTTGCCTCTGCTACATCAGCAGCTGCGTCTTCAGAAGACCCGTCTACGTCAGTGCGTTCAGCAGGCCCACCAGCTTCAGGAAATGCAATTAATGACATTGGTTTGTGACCACAAGTGCTGACCGATGACCTTAGAGTGTTCTGGATAGAGCGGGGAACATCAGATTGCCGAAATTATGACAGCGACTTCAGTAACTCTTCAACTACTGAAAGTGGTACAACACGCCGATGTACGAAGACATTATTTGTTAAGAAACATAGCCTGACGAATGAGAGGATTGAGGTGTCATGGCTGTGCTATTCTGAGTCCACAGGCTGTGTTTACTGTTTTGTCTGTAAATTAATGTCGAGGGCGGACAGCAAGTTCACAATCGGGTTCAACGACTGGAAGCATGGTAGACAATCGGTCAAAGCATGCGGAAAATGTGAGCAACATATGGAGTCGATGAGATATTTGTTGGTTAGAAAGTCTGTCTCCGGCCGTGGTGATTCGAAACTGGTGAACCAGTTTGAAAAGTAGTGCAACTACTGGCAGGAAATTTTGCGGCGCTGTGTCGACGTTATCAAGTATATCACGTCACGAGGACTAGCAATTCGTGGACACGACTTCCGTTTCCGTTCACCAAACAACGGCAACTATTACGGAATTTTGGAACTTTTAAGTAAGTATGACAGTTTTCTAGCTGCGCATATAAGCGAGCATGCCAACAAAGGTAGCGGACACACCTCGTATCTCTCTCATTTTATTTGCGAGGAACTCATACTGTTGATGGCCGATAAAGTACTTCAGACGATTATCCGAGAAATCCAGCAGTCAAAATACTACTCTCTATCCGTGGCGTAAAGAGCCACATCAAGTCAAAATCTCCGTATGCTGAGTTTGTGCCATGCATGTGCCACTCACTAAATCTTGTGGGTAAATCAGCAGTGGACAGTTGCACAGCAGCCGTTGAATTGTTTATGCTCATTCAGAATGTCTACACGTTTCTCGTCTCCTCGACATACCGATGGCGTCGACATGTAGAGGTTCTCGATAGTAGTTCCCGTAGTGAGAAACTAAAGGTCGACAAAGGTCTCTCCGATATTCGCTGGTCAGCCAGATCAGATGCCGTCCAATCTTTAACCGAAGGCTACGCCGAGAATATCGTGGTACTGGATGAGCTAGCAGCAGATACCAGCCAAACTGCGGAAGCCAGGATCGAAGCCAGGGGATTGTCTAAACAGCTTCAACAACTAGAAACAGCCATTTTATTGGTTTTATGGAACACTATTCTCGAACGATTTCAAAAAATGAATGCATCTCTGCAAAAACAAAGAATGTCGTTAGACTCAGCCACCCTCTTGCTGAAATCACTACTGCAATTTGTTGAAGATCTCGGATCAAGATTTGACGAATTCGAGGACCAGGGCATCGGAAAGTGTGGTCATCGAGTATACAAGGAATCGACTCAACGCACAAAGAAGAGAAAGCGCCATCATAACGAAATCGGAACTGCCGAAGATACGAACCTGACACCAAGAGATTCATTTCGGACCACTGCATTTCTACCGATAATTGATAAACTGTGTACCGCTCTGAACACTCGTCTAGAAGCGTACGCTCTCCTGCAGAAAAGATTTGGATTTTTGTATTTCCTTCTAGTCCTGGACATCGACAGTCTTCGACGGTCAGCTGAACATCTAGTAGAATGCTATCCGGCTGATTTGGAGAAAGAGCTGGTAACAGAGGTTGTGCAGTTCGCTGCCCTAATGAAACTCACCGAAAGTGAAACAGAATCCCAGGCGGAACGTGAAGACATGTGCAACAGATTTTATCGGCATATGAACACAAACGAACTGAAAGGAACATTCCCAAACATGGAATAGCAATGAGAATATACCTGTGTATGTTTGTCACGAACTGTTCTGGTGAACGTCATTACCTTCGCTCCACAATGGGCCAGGAGCGCCTTTCGTCCTGGCGCTGTTGATATAGAGCATGAGGTTGCAGTCGGTGACGTTTAATTTTTTTTTTCAATTGAAATTTGGCATAAAGTGATCATATTTTTAAGAGCAAAAAGCGGGACATTTTTCTATTTTGGAGTTAAACTAAAATGACTATATTTTCAGGAGCCAAAAGCGGGACACCTCTCTCTCTCTCTCTCCTCTCTTCTCTCTCTCTCTCTCTCTCTCTCTCTCTCTCTCTCTCTATATATATAATATATATATATATATATATATATATATATATATATATATATAATTTATATAATTTTATATATATGTATGTATGTAGAGAGGTGTCCCGCTTTTGGCTCCTGAAAATATAATCATTTTAGTTTATAACTCCAAAAATAGAAAATGTCCCGCTTTTTGCTCTTAAAAATATGATCACTTTATGCAAATTTCAATTGAAAAAAATTAAACGTCACGTATTTGCCATCTGCGACGAGTTTTACTTTTTCTGGCAGGCGGCATGGCATCAGGCATTCTAATATCCGCTTTGATGGTGTTTAATTTTTTGTTCTTGTTAGTGTTACTGATTTCTAATGTTGTTACTAACTTACTTCTTGTTATTTCTGTTGCAGTTTCATGATTTATGTTCTTATTGTTGGCATTGTAATACGTAATACGAAGGAGGAAATATAAACCCGGTAGTGAAAAGCGTAAGGATAAGAAGAGCAGAGAAAGTCTCTTGCGACGGTGCCGAAACTGACTAATTGGATTAAATCATCAGCAACTAAGTCAGCCCCTTCAGCAGGCTCACCAGCTGCCTCCGCTACTTCAGCAGCTGCGTTTTCAGAAGACGCGTATACGTCAGTGCGTTCAGCAAGCCCAGCAGCTGCATTTTCAGCAGACTCGTCTACGTCAACCCCTTCAGCAGGCCCACCAGTTGCCTCTGCTACATCAGCAGCTGCGTCTTCAGAAGACCCGTCTACGTCAGTGCGTTCAGCAGGCCCACCAGCTTCAGGAAATGCAATTAATGACATTGGTTTGTGACCACAAGTGCTGACCGATGACCTTAGAGTGTTCTGGATAGAGCGGGGAACATCAGATTGCCGAAATTATGACAGCGACTTCAGTAACTCTTCAACTACTGAAAGTGGTACAACACGCCGATGTACGAAGACATTATTTGTTAAGAAACATAGCCTGACGAATGAGAGGATTGAGGTGTCATGGCTGTGCTATTCTGAGGCCACAGGCTGTGTTTACTGTTTTGTCTGTAAATTAATGTCGAGGGCGGACAGCAAGTTCACAATCGGGTTCAACGACTGGAAGCATGGTAGTCAATCGGTCAAAGCATGCGGAAAATGTGAGCAACATATGGAGTCGATGAGATATTTGTTGGTTAGAAAGTCTGTCTCCGGCCGTGGTGATTCGAAACTGGTGAACCAGTTTGAAAAGTAGTGCAACTACTGGCAGGAACTTTTGCGGCGCTGTGTCGACGTTATCAAGTATATCACGTCACGAGGACTAGCAATTCGTGGACACGACTTCCGTTTCCGTTCACCAAACAACGGCAACTATTACGGAATTTTGGAACTTTTAAGTAAGTATGACAGTTTTCTAGCTGCGCATATAAGCGAGCATGCCAACAAAGGTAGCGGACACACCTCGTATCTCTCTCATTTTATTTGCGAGGAACTCATACTGTTGATGGCCGATAAAGTACTTCAGACGATTATCCGAGAAATCCAGCAGTCAAATACTACTCTCTATCCGTGGCGTAAAGAGCCACATCAAGTCAAAATCTCCGTATGCTGAGTTTGTGCCATGCATGTGCCACTCACTAAATCTTGTGGGTAAATCAGCAGTGGACAGTTGCACAGCAGCCGTTGAATTGTTTATGCTCATTCAGAATGTCTACACGTTTCTCGTCTCCTCGACATACCGATGGCGTCGACATGTAGAGGTTCTCGATAGTAGTTCCCGTAGTGAGAAACTAAAGGTCGACAAAGGTCTCTCCGATATTCGCTGGTCAGCCAGATCAGATGCCGTCCAATCTTTAACCGAAGGCTACGCCGAGAATATCGTGGTACTGGATGAGCTAGCAGCAGATACCAGCCAAACTGCGGAAGCCAGGATCGAAGCCAGGGGATTGTCTAAACAGCTTCAACAACTAGAAACAGCCATTTTATTGGTTTTATGGAACACTATTCTCGAACGATTTCAAAAAATGAATGCATCTCTGCAAAAACAAAGAATGTCGTTAGACTCAGCCACCCTCTTGCTGAAATCACTACTGCAATTTGTTGAAGATCTCGGATCAAGATTTGACGAATTCGAGGACCAGGGCATCGGAAAGTGTGGTCATCGAGTATACAAGGAATCGACTCAACGCACAAAGAAGAGAAAGCGCCATCATAACGAAATCGGAACTGCCGAAGATACGAACCTGACACCAAGAGATTCATTTCGGACCACTGCATTTCTACCGATAATTGATAAACTGTGTACCGCTCTGAACACTCGTCTAGAAGCGTACGCTCTCCTGCAGAAAAGATTTGGATTTTTGTATTTCCTTCTAGTCCTGCACATCGACAGTCTTCGACGGTCAGCTGAACATCTAGTAGAATGCTATCCGGCTGATTTGGAGAAAGAGCTGGTAACAGAGGTTGTGCAGTTCGCTGCCCTAATGAAACTCACCGAAAGTGAAACAGAATCCCAGGCGGAACGTGAAGACATGTGCAACAGATTTTATCGGCATATGAACACAAACGAACTGAAAGGAACATTCCCAAACATGGAAATAGCAATGAGAATATACCTGTGTATGTTTGTCACGAACTGTTCTGGTGAACGTTCATTACCTTCGCTCCACAATGGGCCAGGAGCGCCTTTCGTCCCTGGCGCTGTTGAGTATAGAGCATGAGGTATTGCAGTCGGTGACGTTTAATTTTTTTCAATTGAAATTTGCATAAAGTGATCATATTTTTAAGAGCAAAAAGCGGGACATTTTTCTATTTTTGGAGTTAAACTAAAATGACTATATTTTCAGGAGCCAAAAGCGGGACACCTCTCTCTCTCTCTCTCTCTCTCGTCTCTCTCTCTCTCTCTCTCTCTCTCTCCTCTCTCTCCTCTCTCTCTCTCTCATCTCTCTCTCTCTCTCTCTATATATATATATAATATATATATATATATATATATATATATATATATATATATATATATAATTTTATATATTATATATATGTATGTATGTAGAGAGGTGTCCCGCTTTTGGCTCCTGAAAATATAATCATTTTAGTTTATAACTCCAAAATAGAAAAATGTCCCGCTTTTTGCTCTTAAAAATATGATCACTTTATGCAAATTTCAATTGAAAAAAATTAAACGTCACGTATTTGCCATCTGCGACGAGTTTTACTTTTTCTGGCAGGCGGCATGGCATCAGGCATTCTAATATCCGCTTTGATGGTGTTTAATTTTTGTTCTTGTTAGTGTTACTGATTTCTAATGTTGTTACTAACTTACTTCTTGTTATTTCTGTTGCAGTTTCATGATTTATGTTCTTATTGTTGGCATTGTAATACGTAATACGAAGGAGGAAATATAAACCCGGTAGTGAAAAGCGTAAGGATAAGAAGAGCAGAGAAAGTCTCTTGCGACGGTGCCGAAACTGACTAATTGGATTAAATCATCAGCAACTAAGTCAGCCCCTTCAGCAGGCTCACCAGCTGCCTCCGCTACTTCAGCAGCTGCGTTTTCAGAAGACGCGTATACGTCAGTGCGTTCAGCAAGCCCAGCAGCTGCATTTTCAGCAGACTCGTCTACGTCAACCCCTTCAGCAGGCCCACCAGTTGCCTCTGCTACATCAGCAGCTGCGTCTTCAGAAGACCCGTCTACGTCAGTGCGTTCAGCAGGCCCACCAGCTTCAGGAAATGCAATTAATGACATTGGTTTGTGACCACAAGTGCTGACCGATGACCTTAGAGTGTTCTGGATAGAGCGGGGAACATCAGATTGCCGAAATTATGACAGCGACTTCAGTAACTCTTCAACTACTGAAAGTGGTACAACACGCCGATGTACGAAGACATTATTTGTTAAGAAACATAGCCTGACGAATGAGAGGATTGAGGTGTCATGGCTGTGCTATTCTGAGTCCACAGGCTGTGTTTACTGTTTTGTCTGTAAATTAATGTCGAGGGCGGACAGCAAGTTCACAATCGGGTTCAACGACTGGAAGCATGGTAGACAATCGGTCAAAGCATGCGGAAAATGTGAGCAACATATGGAGTCGATGAGATATTTGTTGGTTAGAAAGTCTGTCTCCGGCCGTGGTGATTCGAAACTGGTGAACCAGTTTGAAAAGTAGTGCAACTACTGGCAGGAAATTTTGCGGCGCTGTGTCGACGTTATCAAGTATATCACGTCACGAGGACTAGCAATTCGTGGACACGACTTCCGTTTCCGTTCACCAAACAACGGCAACTATTACGGAATTTTGGAACTTTTAAGTAAGTATGACAGTTTTCTAGCTGCGCATATAAGCGAGCATGCCAACAAAGGTAGCGGACACACCTCGTATCTCTCTCATTTTATTTGCGAGGAACTCATACTGTTGATGGCCGATAAAGTACTTCAGACGATTATCCGAGAAATCCAGCAGTCAAAATACTACTCTCTATCCGTGGCGTAAAGAGCCACATCAAGTCAAAATCTCCGTATGCTGAGTTTGTGCCATGCATGTGCCACTCACTAAATCTTGTGGGTAAATCAGCAGTGGACAGTTGCACAGCAGCCGTTGAATTGTTTATGCTCATTCAGAATGTCTACACGTTTCTCGTCTCCTCGACATACCGATGGCGTCGACATGTAGAGGTTCTCGATAGTAGTTCCCGTAGTGAGAAACTAAAGGTCGACAAAGGTCTCTCCGATATTCGCTGGTCAGCCAGATCAGATGCCATCCAATCTTTAACCGAAGGCTACGCCGAGAATATCGTGGTACTGGATGAGCTAGCAGCAGATACCAGCCAAACTGCGGAAGCCAGGATCGAAGCCAGGGGATTGTCTAAACAGCTTCAACAACTAGAAACAGCCATTTTATTGGTTTTATGGAACACTATTCTCGAACGATTTCAAAAAATGAATGCATCTCTGCAAAAACAAAGAATGTCGTTAGACTCAGCCACCCTCTTGCTGAAATCACTACTGCAATTTGTTGAAGATCTCGGATCAAGATTTGACGAATTCGAGGACCAGGGCATCGGAAAGTGTGGTCATCGAGTATACAAGGAATCGACTCAACGCACAAAGAAGAGAAAGCGCCATCATAACGAAATCGGAACTGCCGAAGATACGAACCTGACACCAAGAGATTCATTTCGGACCACTGCATTTCTACCGATAATTGATAAACTGTGTACCGCTCTGAACACTCGTCTAGAAGCGTACGCTCTCCTGCAGAAAAGATTTGGATTTTTGGATTTCCTTCTAGTCCTGGACATCGACAGTCTTCGACGCAGTCAGCTGAACATCTAGTAGAATGCTATCCGGCTGATTTGGAGAAAGAGCTGGTAACAGAGGTTGTGCAGTTCGCTGCCCTAATGAAACTCACCGAAAGTGAAACAGAATCCCAGGCGGAACGTGAAGACATGTGCAACAGATTTTATCGGCATATGAACACAAACGAACTGAAAGGAACATTCCCAAACATGGAAATAGCAATGAGAATATACCTGTGTATGTTTGTCACGAACTGTTCTGGTGAACGTTCATTACCTTCGCTCCACAATGGGCCAGGAGCGCCTTTCGTCCCTGGCGCTGTTGAGTATAGAGCATGAGGTGTTGCAGTCGGTGACGTTTAATTTTTTTCAATTGAAATTGGCATAAAGTGATCATATTTTTAAGAGCAAAAAGCGGGACATTTTTCTATTTTTGGAGTTAAACTAAAATGACTATATTTTCAGGAGCCAAAAGCGGGACACCTCTCTCTCTCTCTCTCTCTCTCTCTCTCCTCTCCCTCTCTCTCTCTCTCTCTCTCTCTCTATATATATATATATATATATATATATATATATATATATATATAATTTATATATATTTATATATATGTATGTATGTAGAGAGGTGTCCCGCTTTTGGCTCCTGAAAATATAATCATTTTAGTTTATAACTCCAAAAATAGAAAAATGTCCCGCTTTTTGCTCTTAAAAATGATCACTTTATGCAAATTTCAATTGAAAAAAATTAAACGTCACGTATTTGCCATCTGCGACGAGTTTTACTTTTTCTGGCAGGCGGCATGGCATCAGGCATTCTAATATCCGCTTTGATGGTTTTAATTTTTTGTTCTTGTTAGTGTTACTGATTTCTAATGTTGTTACTAACTTACTTCTTGTTATTTCTGTTGCAGTTTCATGATTTATGTTCTTATTGTTGGCATTGTAATACGTAATACGAAGGAGGAAATATAAACCCGGTAGTGAAAAGCGTAAGGATAAGAAGAGCAGAGAAAAGTCTCTTGCGACGGTGCCGAAACTGACTAATTGGATTAAATCATCAGCAACTAAGTCAGCCCCTTCAGCAGGCTCACCAGCTGCCTCCGCTACTTCAGCAGCTGCGTTTTCAGAAGACGCGTATACGTCAGTGCGTTCAGCAAGCCAGCAGCTGCATTTTCAGCAGACTCGTCTACGTCAACCCCTTCAGCAGGCCCACCAGTTGCCTCTGCTACATCAGCAGCTGCGTCTTCAGAAGACCCGTCTACGTCAGTGCGTTCAGCAGGCCCACCAGCTTCAGGAAATGCAATTAATGACATTGGTTTGTGACCACAAGTGCTGACCGATGACCTTAGAGTGTTCTGGATAGAGCGGGGAACATCAGATTGCCGAAATTATGACAGCGACTTCAGTAACTCTTCAACTACTGAAAGTGGTACAACACGCCGATGTACGAAGACATTATTTGTTAAGAAACATAGCCTGACGAATGAGAGGATTGAGGTGTCATGGCTGTGCTATTCTGAGTCCACAGGCTGTGTTTACTGTTTTGTCTGTAAATTAATGTCGAGGGCGGACAGCAAGTTCACAATCGGGTTCAACGACTGGAAGCATGGTAGACAATCGGTCAAAGCATGCGGAAAATGTGAGCAACATATGGAGTCGATGAGATATTTGTTGGTTAGAAAGTCTGTCTCCGGCCGTGGTGATTCGAAACTGGTGAACCAGTTTGAAAAGTAGTGCAACTACTGGCAGGAAATTTTGCGGCGCTGTGTCGACGTTATCAAGTATATCACGTCACGAGGACTAGCAATTCGTGGACACGACTTCCGTTTCCGTTCACCAAACAACGGCAACTATTACGGAATTTTGGAACTTTTAAGTAAGTATGACAGTTTTCTAGCTGCGCATATAAGCGAGCATGCCAACAAAGGTAGCGGACACACCTCGTATCTCTCTCATTTTATTTGCGAGGAACTCATACTGTTGATGGCCGATAAAGTACTTCAGACGATTATCCGAGAAATCCAGCAGTCAAAATACTACTCTCTATCCGTGGCGTAAAGAGCCACATCAAGTCAAAATCTCCGTATGCTGAGTTTGTGCCATGCATGTGCCACTCACTAAATCTTGTGGGTAAATCAGCAGTGGACAGTTGCACAGCAGCCGTTGAATTGTTTATGCTCATTCAGAATGTCTACACGTTTCTCGTCTCCTCGACATACCGATGGCGTCGACATGTAGAGGTTCTCGATAGTAGTTCCCGTAGTGAGAAACTAAAGGTCGACAAAGGTCTCTCCGATATTCGCTGGTCAGCCAGATCAGATGCCGTCCAATCTTTAACCGAAGGCTACGCCGAGAATATCGTGGTACTGGATGAGCTAGCAGCAGATACCAGCCAAACTGCGGAAGCCAGGATCGAAGCCAGGGGATTGTCTAAACAGCTTCAACAACTAAACAGCCATTTTATTGGTTTTATGGAACACTATTCTCGAACGATTTCAAAAATGAATGCATCTCTGCAAAAACAAAGAATGTCGTTAGACTCAGCCACCCTCTTGCTGAAATCACTACTGCAATTTGTTGAAGATCTCGGATCAAGATTTGACGAATTCGAGGACCAGGGCATCGGAAAGTGTGGTCATCGAGTATACAAGGAATCGACTCAACGCACAAAGAAGAGAAAGCGCCATCATAACGAAATCGGAACTGCCGAAGATACGAACCTGACACCAAGAGATTCATTTCGGACCACTGCATTTCTACCGATAATTGATAAACTGTGTACCGCTCTGAACACTCGTCTAGAAGCGTACGCTCTCCTGCAGAAAAGATTTGGATTTTTGTATTTCCTTCTAGTCCTGACATCGACAGTCTTCGACGGTCAGCTGAACATCTAGTAGAATGCTATCCGGCTGATTTGGAGAAAGAGCTGGTAACAGAGGTTGTGCAGTTCGCTGCCCTAATGAAACTCACCGAAAGTGAAACAGAATCCCAGGCGGAACGTGAAGACATGTGCAACAGATTTTATCGGCATATGAACACAAACGAACTGAAAGGAACATTCCCAAACATGGAAATAGCAATGAGAATATACCTGTGTATGTTTGTCACGAACTGTTCTGGTGAACGTTCATTACCTTCGCTCCACAATGGGCCAGGAGCGCCTTTCGTCCCTGGCGCTGTTGAGTATAGAGCATGAGGTGTTGCAGTCGGTGACGTTTAATTTTTTTCAATTGAAATTGGCATAAAGTGATCATATTTTTAAGAGCAAAAAGCGGGACATTTTTCTATTTTTGGAGTTAAACTAAAATGACTATATTTTCAGGAGCCAAAAGCGGGACACCTCTCTCTCTCTCTCTCTCTCTCTCTCTCTCTCTCTCTCTCTCTCTCTCTCTCTCTCTCTCTCTCTCTTCTATATATATATATATATATATATATATATATATATATATATATATAATTTATATATATTTATATATATGTTGTATGTAGTAGAGGTGTCCCGCTTTTGGCTCCTGAAAATATAATCATTTTAGTTTATAACTCCAAAAATAGAAAAATGTCCCGCTTTTTGCTCTTAAAAATATGATCACTTTATGCAAATTTCAATTGAAAAAAATTAAACGTCACGTATTTGCCATCTGCGACGAGTTTTACTTTTTCTGGCAGGCGGCATGGCATCAGGCATTCTAATATCCGCTTTGATGGTGTTTAATTTTTGTTCTTGTTAGTGTTACTGATTTCTAATGTTGTTACTAACTTACTTCTTGTTATTTCTGTTGCAGTTTCATGATTTATGTTCTTATTGTTGGCATTGTAATACGTAATACGAAGGAGGAAATATAAACCCGGTAGTGAAAAGCGTAAGGATAAGAAGAGCAGAGAAAGTCTCTTGCGACGGTGCCGAAACTGACTAATTGGATTAAATCATCAGCAACTAAGTCAGCCCCTTCAGCAGGCTCACCAGCTGCCTCCGCTACTTCAGCAGCTGCGTTTTCAGAAGACGCGTATACGTCAGTGCGTTCAGCAAGCCCAGCAGCTGCATTTTCAGCAGACTCGTCTACGTCAACCCCTTCAGCAGGCCCACCAGTTGCCTCTGCTACATCAGCAGCTGCGTCTTCAGAAGACCCGTCTACGTCAGTGCGTTCAGCAGGCCCACCAGCTTCAGGAAATGCAATTAATGACATTGGTTTGTGACCACAAGTGCTGACCGATGACCTTAGAGTGTTCTGGATAGAGCGGGGAACATCAGATTGCCGAAATTATGACAGCGACTTCAGTAACTCTTCAACTACTGAAAGTGGTACAACACGCCGATGTACGAAGACATTATTTGTTAAGAAACATAGCCTGACGAATGAGAGGATTGAGGTGTCATGGCTGTGCTATTCTGAGTCCACAGGCTGTGTTTACTGTTTTGTCTGTAAATTAATGTCGAGGGCGGACAGCAAGTTCACAATCGGGTTCAACGACTGGAAGCATGGTAGACAATCGGTCAAAGCATGCGGAAAATGTGAGCAACATATGGAGTCGATGAGATATTTGTTGGTTAGAAAGTCTGTCTCCGGCCGTGGTGATTCGAAACTGGTGAACCAGTTTGAAAAGTAGTGCAACTACTGGCAGGAAATTTTGCGGCGCTGTGTCGACGTTATCAAGTATATCACGTCACGAGGACTAGCAATTCGTGGACACGACTTCCGTTTCCGTTCACCAAACAACGGCAACTATTACGGAATTTTGGAACTTTTAAGTAAGTATGACAGTTTTCTAGCTGCGCATATAAGCGAGCATGCCAACAAAGGTAGCGGACACACCTCGTATCTCTCTCATTTTATTTGCGAGGAACTCATACTGTTGATGGCCGATAAAGTACTTCAGACGATTATCCGAGAAATCCAGCAGTCAAAATACTACTCTCTATCCGTGGCGTAAAGAGCCACATCAAGTCAAAATCTCCGTATGCTGAGTTTGTGCCATGCATGTGCCACTCACTAAATCTTGTGGGTAAATCAGCAGTGGACAGTTGCACAGCAGCCGTTGAATTGTTTATGCTCATTCAGAATGTCTACACGTTTCTCGTCTCCTCGACATACCGATGGCGTCGACATGTAGAGGTTCTCGATAGTAGTTCCCGTAGTGAGAAACTAAAGGTCGACAAAGGTCTCTCCGATATTCGCTGGTCAGCCAGATCAGATGCCGTCCAATCTTTAACCGAAGGCTACGCCGAGAATATCGTGGTACTGGATGAGCTAGCAGCAGATACCAGCCAAACTGCGGAAGCCAGGATCGAAGCCAGGGGATTGTCTAAACAGCTTCAACAACTAGAAACAGCCATTTTATTGGTTTTATGGAACACTATTCTCGAACGATTTCAAAAATGAATGCATCTCTGCAAAAACAAAGAATGTCGTTAGACTCAGCCACCCTCTTGCTGAAATCACTACTGCAATTTGTTGAAGATCTCGGATCAAGATTTGACGAATTCGAGGACCAGGGCATCGGAAAGTGTGGTCATCGAGTATACAAGGAATCGACTCAACGCACAAAGAAGAGAAAGCGCCATCATAACGAAATCGGAACTGCCGAAGATACGAACCTGACACCAAGAGATTCATTTCGGACCACTGCATTTCTACCGATAATTGATAAACTGTGTACCGCTCTGAACACTCGTCTAGAAGCGTACGCTCTCCTGCAGAAAAGATTTGGATTTTTGGATTTCCTTCTAGTCCTGACATCGACAGTCTTCGACGGTCAGCTGAACATCTAGTAGAATGCTATCCGGCTGATTTGGAGAAAGAGCTGGTAACAGAGGTTGTGCAGTTCGCTGCCCTAATGAAACTCACCGAAAGTGAAACAGAATCCCAGGCGGAACGTGAAGACATGTGCAACAGATTTTATCGGCATATGAACACAAACGAACTGAAAGGAACATTCCCAAACATGGAAATAGCAATGAGAATATACCTGTGTATGTTTGTCACGAACTGTTCTGGTGAACGTTCATTACCTTCGCTCCACAATGGGCCAGGAGCGCCTTTCGTCCCTGGCGCTGTTGAGTATAGAGCATGAGGTGTTGCAGTCGGTGACGTTTAATTTTTTTCAATTGAAATTGCATAAAGTGATCATATTTTTAAGAGCAAAAAGCGGGACATTTTTCTATTTTTGGAGTTAAACTAAAATGACTATATTTTCAGGAGCCAAAGCGGGACACCTCTCTCTCTCTCTCTCTCTCTCTCTCTCTCTCTCTCTCTCTCTCTCTCTCTCTCTCTCTATCTCTATATCTATATATATATATATATATATATATATATATATATATATATATATATATATATATATAATTTATATATATTTATATATATATGTATGTAGAGAGGTGTCCCGCTTTTGGCTCCTGAAAATATAATCATTTTAGTTTATAACTCCAAAAATAGAAAAATGTCCCGCTTTTTGCTCTTAAAAATATGATCACTTTATGCAAATTTCAATTGAAAAAAATTAAACGTCACGTATTTGCCATCTGCGACGAGTTTTACTTTTTCTGGCAGGCGGCATGGCATCAGGCATTCTAATATCCGCTTTGATGGTGTTTAATTTTTTGTTCTTGTTAGTGTTACTGATTTCTAATGTTGTTACTAACTTACTTCTTGTTATTTCTGTTGCAGTTTCATGATTTATGTTCTTATTGTTGGCATTGTAATACGTAATACGAAGGAGGAAATATAAACCCGGTAGTGAAAAGCGTAAGGATAAGAAGAGCAGAGAAAAGTCTCTTGCGACGGTGCCGAAACTGACTAATTGGATTAAATCATCAGCAACTAAGTCAGCCCCTTCAGCAGGCTCACCAGCTGCCTCCGCTACTTCAGCAGCTGCGTTTTCAGAGACGCGTATACGTCAGTGCGTTCAGCAAGCCCAGCAGCTGCATTTTCAGCAGACTCGTCTACGTCAACCCCTTCAGCAGGCCCACCAGTTGCCTCTGCTACATCAGCAGCTGCGTCTTCAGAAGACCCGTCTACGTCAGTGCGTTCAGCAGGCCCACCAGCTTCAGGAAATGCAATTAATGACATTGGTTTGTGACCACAAGTGCTGACCGATGACCTTAGAGTGTTCTGGATAGAGCGGGGAACATCAGATTGCCGAAATTATGACAGCGACTTCAGTAACTCTTCAACTACTGAAAGTGGTACAACACGCCGATGTACGAAGACATTATTTGTTAAGAAACATAGCCTGACGAATGAGAGGATTGAGGTGTCATGGCTGTGCTATTCTGAGGCCACAGGCTGTGTTTACTGTTTTGTCTGTAAATTAATGTCGAGGGCGGACAGCAAGTTCACAATCGGGTTCAACGACTGGAAGCATGGTAGTCAATCGGTCAAAGCATGCGGAAAATGTGAGCAACATATGGAGTCGATGAGATATTTGTTGGTTAGAAAGTCTGTCTCCGGCCGTGGTGATTCGAAACTGGTGAACCAGTTTGAAAAGTAGTGCAACTACTGGCAGGAAATTTTGCGGCGCTGTGTCGACGTTATCAAGTATATCACGTCACGAGGACTAGCAATTCGTGGACACGACTTCCGTTTCCGTTCACCAAACAACGGCAACTATTACGGAATTTTGGAACTTTTAAGTAAGTATGACAGTTTTCTAGCTGCGCATATAAGCGAGCATGCCAACAAAGGTAGCGGACACACCTCGTATCTCTCTCATTTATTTGCGAGGAACTCATACTGTTGATGGCCGATAAAGTACTTCAGACGATTATCCGAGAAATCCAGCAGTCAAAATACTACTCTCTATCCGTGGCGTAAAGAGCCACATCAAGTCAAAATCTCCGTATGCTGAGTTTGTGCCATGCATGTGCCACTCACTAAATCTTGTGGGTAAATCAGCAGTGGACAGTTGCACAGCAGCCGTTGAATTGTTTATGCTCATTCAGAATGTCTACACGTTTCTCGTCTCCTCGACATACCGATGGCGTCGACATGTAGAGGTTCTCGATAGTAGTTCCCGTAGTGAGAAACTAAAGGTCGACAAAGGTCTCTCCGATATTCGCTGGTCAGCCAGATCAGATGCCGTCCAATCTTTAACCGAAGGCTACGCCGAGAATATCGTGGTACTGGATGAGCTAGCAGCAGATACCAGCCAAACTGCGGAAGCCAGGATCGAAGCCAGGGGATTGTCTAAACAGCTTCAACAACTAGAAACAGCCATTTTATTGGTTTTATGGAACACTATTCTCGAACGATTTCAAAAAATGAATGCATCTCTGCAAAAACAAAGAATGTCGTTAGACTCAGCCACCCTCTTGCTGAAATCACTACTGCAATTTGTTGAAGATCTCGGATCAAGATTTGACGAATTCGAGGACCAGGGCATCGGAAAGTGTGGTCATCGAGTATACAAGGAATCGACTCAACGCACAAAGAAGAGAAGCGCCATCCTA
>JAJOZX010003302.1:495000-516317 GCA_023014485.1 Bathynomus jamesi | reverse complement strand
TATTCTAAATAAAATAGGAGTCAATTTTTTTGTTACTACTAATTAATTTTAATTATTATTAATATTTCACTGGCCACAAGTATTTTTCATCAGATATAATTATGGGTGGACTAGATAGCTGTTGGGATGCTGATTCCAAATCTGTTTTCGGTTTTCCTCTAGCATGTCTAGTTTTCGAGATAAGACCCATGATATATATATTATATTATATATATAATAAATATATATATATATATATATATATATATATATATATATATATATATATATATATAATAAATACAGTACTATCCTTACAACTTTACAAAGGTTCCGCGCGATGATTCCTCATTTCGCGGTCAAGCTTATCGCCCCTCCTCTCAACCACACTATATACTATACAGTATATATACAAAGCTGGGCACAAACCGTTAATCCATTAATCGTTAATTAACGAAGCTAACTTTTTCATTAACGATTTAACTTTTAAGTTAACTTTGAAAATCATTATCGGACTAATTAACTTCCGTTACATTTAACTTCCGTTAACTCAAGTCCGTTAACCCAAAAATTCATAAATAAAACGTTTAAAAGTTTCTATTATTTTCAGTGCTGAGCACTTTTGGCAGGCATCGACAAAAGGTTTGGGCCCCTCCTGGAGGATGACGAATGCCAGCTGGCTGCTGCCTTCCATCCCAGGTTTCGCCTCATCTGGTGGACAAGTATGACAACACCAAGGTCGCCAGGTGAGGAAAAAGCATGGAAGGTACAGTCGAGGAGGCCATGAAGCAGCAGTCCAACGAAGTGGGCAGCACAACGAGGAGGAGGAGGAGATGACTTCTTCAGTGCTGTCATCCAGACAAAAGAGAGCAGCAGAAGCCACAGGTCACTCAAGGGCAAGGCCCAGAACTTGGTCAAGACCTGGCTGGAGACCAACTCCAGGACTTGCTGACAGATGCTGCCTTCTTGGGTGAGCAAGTGTTGGTGGACTTGTTCATCAAGTTCAACACAGCCATCCCCTCCAGTGCTGCAGTGGAGCGTTTGTTCTCTATGGGCAAGGACATCCTGAGGGCCAAGAGATCATCCCTGTCTGATGAAAACTTTGATATGCTAATTTTCATGAAGGGCAACATGCATCTCATGGACAAAATGGAGAACGAGAAGAGGAGGGAAAATTAAATTATATATATATATATATGTGTTTTTCATTTTTTTTATAATAAAAGTTAACGTTAACGGTTTATCGGTAACTTCCGTTAGATGTTTAACGAATTAACGGATTAACGGTTAACGAAGTTAACTTTTTGGTTAACGGATTAGCGGTTAACGAAGTTAACTTTTTGGTTAACGGTGCCCACCACTGTATATATACTATATATAATATGCATATAACTATATATAATATAATATATAATACTATACATGCAATATATAATATGCGTCCTTTATACATGAAGCGGAGTATTTTGTTGTTGCAGCTTAGGTGTAGGTTTTTGCTTTACCGTTTCTGTACCCTCATTTTGTCATTTCAATTTAGGCTTTCTGCAGGTTGTCTTGTGGTATTTTAGGTGAGAGCAGTTGCTGGCCACAAATTTGCAAACGTTGCACATGTACACCCTTTTATTCTTTGGCGTAACAGTCACATGTCTAGTTGTGTGATGTGTTTTGTTTTGTTTTGTGTCGCCCAGTCACACATTTTATTTTTTAAGGTGATTTACATCAACCCACTCATCGATGATCATGCCTCGAAAGTGTAAAATTCACCCGGACAATTTCTGTTACGTGTGCGGCTCGTTCGCGACTAAATCACAACGGCGTACAATCACGATGGATCTTCGGAAAACTTACCGGTTATACTTCGGCTGTCCACTAGGCGACCGAGATAAGGCGTGGGCGCCACATGTTATCTGTTATTTTGTTCGAATAGATTACGTGACTGGTTGAACCAAAGGAAAAAGTCGATGCCGTTCGCTATACCCATGATATGGAGGGAGCCGAGAGACCATCATGGCGATTGTTACTTTTGCAGTGTTAACATAACTGGATTCTCCGTGAAGAACAAGCATAACATCGTTTATCCGAACGTAGACTACGCGATCAGACCGATCCCTCACGATAACACGATGCCGATTCCGGTACCTCCACAGCATGGACTAGATTCTTTTGAAGGCGAAAGGAAATCCGACGAAGGTGCCATTGGCGGAGATGCGGGACCTTCGGCCGATCTTTTCTACACACCTAACGAAAAGCAATCGGAGCCGGAGAGGCTTACTCAAAACGAGTTGAATGACCTCATTAGAGACCTAGCCCTCTCCAAAGAGAAATCAGAACTTCTCTCCTCAAGACTCAAGCAGAAACACTTACTTGAGAAGAACGTCCGAGTGTGTCACTATCGAAAAGAAACCATGATTTTGCGACATTCTTTAGAGTAGACGGTCCGCTCTGCTATTGCCATGATATCAATGGACTTTTCGAGAACTTGTCACAGGTACACACACCATCTGAGTGGGCGCCTCTTCATTGATTCCTCACAGCGAAGCTTGAAAGCGGTTCTCCTGCATAACGGGAACTTAAAGCCGTCCATCCCGATCGCCCACTCCGTTCATCTAAAGGAGACGTACGATAATATGAATATACTACTTGAAGCAATCCAATACAGTACTCATCATTGGAATATCTGTGGTGATCTCAAAGTCATTGGTATGTTAATGGGCATGCAAGGAGGGTTCACGAAATACTGTTGTTTCCTATGCCTATGGGACAGCCGTGCTACCGCGGATTATTACATCAGACGTGACTGACATCAAAGAAGCACATATGAGCCAGGAACAGGCAGTGTCCAGTGTGTTCGTTTAGTTGATCCAAAGAAAATTTTCCTGCGACCTCTCCACACTGAGCTCAGCTTAACGAAAAATTTTGTGAAAGCGATGGGTAAGGCGAATTCGAGAGGTTTCGATACCTTGTTGAGAAATTTGCAAACATCAGTGCCGCGAAATTGAAGGAGGGAATCTTTGTGGGGCCCCAAATCAGGGAGGTTCTGCAGGATGAAGGCTTTGAACTAAAAGCATGGCAGGCTTTCAAATGGATTTGTGGAAACTTCTTGGGTAACCACAAATCTCCCGCATACAAAGATGGAGTTCAGAAACTGCTCGATGCATATCAAGAAATGGGCTGTCGCATGTCCTTAAAAATACATTTTTTACATTCGCATCTAGATTTCTTTCCCGTAAACCTTGGCGCGGTGAGTGATGAACAGGGGGAACGCTTCCATCAAGACATCCAGTCAATGGAAAATCGCTACCAAGGTTTCTGGAACGAAAGTATGCTGGCAGACTACTACTGGATGTTGTACCGCTACGATCCGGACAAGGTTTACAAAAGAAAATTGTACTCGCAACGTTTTTACGTTGGTGTACATTTCTTTTTATGAATAAAGTTGTACTTTTACGATAAATTGTGCTGAAATTAACACCAGTCATATTTCGATAACTAGATGTGCTAGAGAAAAACCGAAAACAAATTTGGAATCAGTGTATCAGTGTACAAACCTGGTCTAGAAAAGTGTGTATACATCCTTGATGAGAGAAAAAAGTTCGATTTTGTCGACCAGTGAATATAATCAAATAAATATTATTTCAGCTTTTTTAACATTGATTTTCATTTTTGTTCATTAAGGACACGTTTATGTGGATAAACCTGTTAATTTACCAGGATTAACAGCATGGTGTGGTTTATCATCCAGGGGTTTGGTTGGACCATTTTTCTTTAATGGGACAGTTACCGGTGCCGCATATCTCGACATGCTGCGGACAGAAATTATACCTGCAGTTCGGAAGTTGTTTGAAAACGACGACTTTTACTTTCAACAAGATGGAGCCCCCCCTCATTATCATTGTGATGTCAGAAGGTACCTCGATCAAACGTTGCCTAACCGTTGGATAGGACGAAGAGGAAGCGTTGAGTATCCTCCACGTTCACCGGACTTGACTCCACTTGATTTTTACTTGTGGGGCTACCTGAAGGATGCAGTTTATGGTACAAGACCTGCAACACTCGAACACCTTAAGGATGCAATTAGGGAAAAGTGCGGGACCATCACAGCATCCACATTAGTCCATGTCTGCGGGCGGGCTGCCTTATGAATTAAGCCAGGCTTCACCATGTAACCTGCAGCATTAGCACAAAAGAGAAGAGTTACACGATCTTTTGCGGCTTTGAATCCCGATGCATGACGCTCCTCCTGACTAATGTAAGTGCGTGATGACAATTTCTTCCAAAAAAGGACAGTCTCATCGGCGTTAAAGACCTGTTCAGGCTTTACCCCTGAAATCTTGACATTGTGCAGCGAAAAACGTTTTTGAATCTTTCAAACCAGCCTTTACTAGCTACAAAGCTTGATTCGGGAGTGGTGCTCGTTCCTTCTCCTCCGTCGGCGGCCTTGAAGCAGTGACCGCGAATAATAATTGAAGCCGCGAATGATGCCGCGAATAGCGAGGGTTTACTGTGTGTATATATATATATATATATTATACAGGGGCATAGCCAGAATTTCTTTTCAGGAGGGGCTAATATATATATATATATATATATATGATACAAACCCACAAGGAAAAAGAAAAATTATTCAAGGCCTTTCGTGTATTCAGAAGTACACCTCGTCAGGGAATGTACTTCTGAATACACGAAAGGCATTGGAATCATTTTTCTTTTTCCTTGTGGGTTTGTATAATTTATTCATTTCACGTGTTTAATTGTGACATTCATCCCATATATATATATATATATATATATATATATATATATATATATATATATATGGTAATGGTAATATTTTGGATAATATTGTCGTTAGTGAAGGGGAAGTAATGCGCTATATTGATAAAATGAAAACGCGTAAATCACCGGTCCGGATTCCATATATCCCATACCATACAACTAAAAGAATTAAAAGATAGCATTGTTGTGCCGCTAACAAAGATTTTTAATGCGTCTATTTCTGAGGGGTGCGTACCAGATAATTTCAAGTTAGCGAACGTAACACCTATCTTTAAGAAGGCGATAAAGGTGCGGCGGGAAATTATAGGCCAATCAGTTTAACGTCTGTTGTAGGTAAGCTACTGGAATCAATAATTAGGGATCGTATAGTCGAACACTTAGAAGTGCATAATCTGGTCAGAAATACGCAGCACGGTTTTAGGCGAAACAAATCTTGCTTAACTAATCTTTTAGAATTTTTCCAAAGCGTGTTAACGTTTACGATAGACATCGGCGGTTGATGTAGTGTATTTAGATTTTCAAAAAGCGTTTGACACCGTGCCGCACAAAAGACTGATTGAAAAAACTAAGGCTCATGGAATCAGGGGTGTAGTAATAAATTGGCTAGAAGAATGGTTGCGAGGCAGGAAACAGAGGGTGGTCGTCGATGGAGCGGAGTCGTGTTGGGCTAATGTAGCGAGTGGCGTTCCTCAGGGTTCTGTATTGGGCCCCTTGCTTTTTCTTATATATATTAACGATTTAGATGTCGGCCTAGTCAGTACAGTTTCAAAGTTTGCGGATGACACGAAGCTGGGTGGTAGGGCGATTAATGACGAAGATAGAGGTAAAATTCAGGAAGATCTGAATAAAATCGTTGTTTGGTCAGTCACATGGCAAATGAGATTTAACGTGGATAAGTGCAAAGTTATGCATATAGGTTCGCGTAACGGTAATTTTGCGTATAGTATGTCAGGGAAAGATTTAACAAGCGTAGAGCAGGAAAAGATTTAGGAGTTATAGTCACTGGTGATTTAAAAGTAGCGAAACAAAGTACAGCGGCGGTCAATAAGGCGAACAAAGTGTTAGGTTTTATAGCTCGAAATTTTGAGTACAAATCGCGCGATATTATAGTTCCTCTTTATAAATCATTAGTTAGACCCCATTTGGAGTACGCGGTCCAATTTTGGAATCCGCATATGCGCAAAGATATAGACAAAATCGAAAGAGTTCAAAGACGAGCAACTAAGATGATTCCGTCTCTTAGGTCAAAGTCGTACGAGGATAGGCTTAAAGAGTTAAAATTGACTACACTCGAGACTAGGAGGTTAAGGGGTGATCTAATCCAGGTTTCAAAATTATGAATGGGTTTGATAACGTAGATAGAGATAGCTTTTTCGAAATATCTCAATATAATAGGACTAGAAATAACGGGTGTAAGTTGACAAGTAGAAGGTTCGAGACAGCAGTTGCGAAAACTTTTTTACGCATAGAATAGTAAATAGCTGGAATAGTTTGCCGGTAGAAGTAATTAGTAGCACATCTATAACATGTTTAAGATCGATTGGACGCGCATGTTGATAGAAAGGGTATAGTTTAAGGTAGTAAAATTAAGGCTTTGTGGGGATAGATCCCACAGCTCAACACAAGTGTTGTGGGATATAGGGAGGCAGCGTCTTGGGTTAGGGGATACTCTCTGTCCTTACACACCCCATTTAAAGAGATTCCTCTGCCGAGCGGTGCCCCCCATAGTACTGTGAGGTATTGAAAAACTCATGATCTTCACTTGCCCCACAAACACCTTTAAATGGGAGACCCATAATGGGTGCACACACATTTCTACATTACTGTACAGTCTTTACAGCCACACCTACACTTTTCCTCGTATGTGTATACACAATACACGATTACGAACACAGTTAGGTAGACCAGCCATGAGTGGATCCTAGGGTCTTTGTTGGTCTGAAACATTATAACATTATAACATTATATATATATATATATATATATTAAAGTGTGTAAATGAGTAAAAACATATTCCTAAATGTATTACAATAATTAAACATGTGCTGAAGATACTTGGCATGGCGTACTTACTTATAAGACTTACTTATAAGTAATACATAGAAATATCAAACCTATGATTTTATTTCGGGGCGGCTGAAGCCCCGTAGCCTCCCCACCCTGTCTACGTCCCTAATATATATATATATATATATATATATATATATATATATATATATATATATTATATATATATATATATAACAGTAAAAATCCTGCAGCTAATCAATTTTAAACGGTGCCGATATTGTGAGTTAATTGATAGTGCACAGTGGTATCTCTTTTAAAAAGTAAAAATCGCGCCAAAATCAAAAAGTAAATAAAAACGAAGCGAATTAATTTATACAGCATTTTCCGAGTGTTTCTTTGCGAAGGAAATTAAGCTGCCTATCGACATTGCTACAAATACCCCCCCATTATCCCCCGCAGCCACAGTCGCGAGCACCAACAGTGAGAAGTATACAGCGTGCCACATCCCCCATCCCCCGGAGTAAGGGAGAATACTTTCTCTCACTCAGCTTGAGTCAACCGCCACCCAATACTTCCCATAATATCCTTTTTGAGTCAATTTTGTGCACCAGCGGCTACCCTCTATCAGTAACATGGAAATGGTAAATAAATTCCTGCAACTCTGTGGTATCTGCAATGATGCAACAGATGAAACAAAGGTGACGAGTTGCGATCTTTGTCAGCTGCTTTTTGATTTTAGATGGGAAGATGAAAAAATCTCCCTTATAACGAACGCGAAGCAACTTAATGGGGTAAAAATTTTCTGCGAAAATTGTATGACCGAAATAAACTCTCTTACAGTATTTAAAGCAGAAAGAGACTACGAGAAGAAAATGAAAGAGGAAAGTGGGAATAAAAAACAGAGGAAAACAAGAAACGAAGAAAGGCGAAGTAGAAAAAATTCAAATACCGTCACACAACGAGGCCGAAACCATGCAGGCGAAAGAGAGTATAAAGACAGTAGATATTATAAGGGCAACGAAGGACATTAACACAAATAGCACAAATAGGAAAAGACAAAAGAGCAATCAAGAAAACGGAGTGAAACTGTCCCCCAATAAGGAGCAAAAAACAAAGGCCACGAGTAAATATAGGGAAATAATTATATGCAGATATTATATAAAAGCTAATTGCAGATTTAAAAGAGGACAATGTATATGTGAACATCCCCCAATATGCAATTTCTTCTATAATAATGGTCATTGTAAATTTGGAGACATGCAAATTCTACCACCCGAACATCTGCAGGACTTACACAAAATATCGAACATGCAAATACGGGAGAAAATGCTACTATCAACATCTCCCGACGGACCCAAAGAACAAAGGACAAAGTTTAAAAGACAATAGGAATAACAATAACAATAGGAATAACAATAGGAATACAATAAGCGAACAAAAATTTTTTTTCAACATTGCAGACACGATACGGCTGCTAAATGTCATCCAACGCATGCAGTTGACACAGCTGGAAACCCTCGAGCCAAACCGCTTCCGAGCAAGAAGCTACCAGAACAGGTACGCGGAAACGGATCCCTCTCGGAGTATCATAGGGCAACGAAACAAGCGAAACCGAAGAAAAATGAACTTAAAATGCTTAAGGGGCAACGAAAAACAAAGAACATAAATATTGTCCTGGCTAATATTCAAGGAATAAGACCAAACCAATCACTCAACAAAGTTTCGTACCTGAAAGGATTTATGGACGAAACAAGGGCGGACATCGCATGCCTCACAGAAACTCATCTTAAGGATTGCCAAGGAAATTGTGAAAACTGCGAACATTGTATTGATAAGAAATAGATAAATATAGAGGGCTTCACCTTACTAAGAGCGGATAAAACAACGAGACGTAAAGGTGCTGTGCTATATATGTACATGAAGGTCATATGACAAAGACGATAATAAGTAAATCAAACAGCTTTGTGGAACTCCTAGCAGTGAAAATAGAAAAACTAAACGTGATACTAATAGTCAGCTATAGACCTCCAAACACCCCAACCGAAAAATTCTCGGAGGCCATTGATGACATCAGAAAGCTAATAAAGGCCATAAACCCTCCATCCCCAATATAATGATCTGCGGAGACTTTAACTTCCCATTTATAAAATACAAAAAGGTGGATAGGAATATATATATACATACACCAGGACAAGGGGAGCACAAGAGAAGACCAGGAGCAAGCAAAAATGTTGATGGCTCTCACAAATGAATTTATGCTGACACAGGAGATAAAAGAAAATACCAGAAAAAATAACTGCCTAGATCTGGTATTCACGAATAACACGAACTTGATTGCTGATATAAAAATAACCCCAACCATTATCTCAGACCACAACTAAATCGAGATATCAACAAATATGACAACTTAAACTCCTTAACAACTTAAACTCCTGGGGCCATTAACTTAAACTCCAAGACTATAAATTGGGAAGCAATCAGATCGCACATGGCCCAAATAGAGTGGAGAACAGTGTTAGAGAATAAAACAACTGAAGAAATACCAACAACCTTGGAAGAAAAAACGCTGAGAATTTTAGGAAAATATGCTCCGAAATCACAGCCAAAAGGAAAGAGGAGCTGGCTAGAGAGGCAAAAGAGAAGAATATTCCGCAAAAGAAAGAGAGTGGAGGCGAAGTTAGCCAACTGCGGAGATAATGCTAGGAAAATAATATAAGATAAACTGGAGGGTATCGATAGGGAAATACAAGCCCTGATTAAGGACCATACACAGAGGGAAGAGGAAAAGGCGGTAGAAGCAATAAAGGAAAATCCAAAATACTTCTATATCTATGCGAAAAGAAAAACAAAAACGCGTGCCGCTATTGGGCCCTTAAGGAAGAGAAATAATGAACTAACTGACGATCCAAAAGAAATATTTGAAACATTAAGAGCCCAGTATAAATCAGTTTTTAGTACTACAAAAAGTGACAAAGCGATACCTGACACAGATGCATTCTTCGAAGAGAAATTGCAAGGAGAGTGTATAACAGACTTTGATTTTACTCCAGAAGATATAGCGAGAGCTATCGGACAAATGAAACTACATTCAGCTGCAGGTCCGGACAATTGGAACGCATTATTGATTAAAAACTGTAAAATTGAAATAGCTACACCTTTATACTGAATATGGAGAAGATCCCTAGACACTGGGGAAATACCGACCATCTTGAAAAGAGCAAATTTATGATTTCTTGGAGACACTGGAAAGATTCAACGAAAATCAGCACGGATTCCGATTAGGAAGATCATGCCTATCACAACTAATAGAACACTACAACAATATCCTAGATGCAGTTGAAGGCAATGAGAACTACGATTCATACACACAAATTTTGCTAAAGCTTTCGACAAATGTGATCACGGTATAATAGCACATAAAGTGAAATATATGGGAATAACAGGCAAAGTGGGAAAATGGATCTACAACTTCCTCAGAGAACGTCTACAGGTCGTCAAAATTCAAGGTATATCATCATCAGGATCGGAAGTACGCAGCTCAGTACCACAAGGGACAGTACTGGCCCCACTCCTGTTCATTATCATGCTAACAGACATAGACAGCGGAGTAAACAGCAACAGTATAGTAACATCCTTTGCAGACGATACAAAGATCAGCAGAAAAATCAGCGATGTAAATGAAGTGGAGGCCTTGCAGAGGGACACGAACAAAATATACAAATGGTCAGAAGACAACATGACATTTAACACCGAGAAATTTCAGCTCTTGAGATATGGTAGAAATGAGGAAATTAAACAGACTGCATATTATGCTCCAGATAAACAGGAAATTCAGAGAAGCACGAAAGTGGTCGACTTCGAGGTAATAATGACCGATGATGCCAAATTCGAGACACAAATTCAGATAACAATAAACAAAGCAAAAGGAGTCATGGGACAGGTACTAAGAACGTTCAAAAGGAGTCATGGGACAGGTACTAAGAACGTTCAAAAGGAGGGACAAGACAGTAATGATTCCCCTGCTGAGAACACTGATCATACCAAAACTTGAATACTGCTCAGGTGTGACATCCCCATACAAAAAGGAAGAAATTAGTAAACTAGAAGAAACGCAGAGACATTTCACAGCCAAGAGTGATGGCTGCAAAGAACTCAAGTACTGGGAAAGACTAGTAAACTAAATCTGTACTCCCTGTAAAGAAGAAAGAGGTACACCATAATCTCATATGGAAAATGATCGAAAAACTGGTACCAAACCTAAAACTAAACCCAATTACCATTCAAACAACACTGGAAAATAAAAAAGGCAGAATGTGTAGTATTCCCAAATTAAAGGCCCGACAAGGGACCTCTTCAACACTGAAGGAAAATAGCTTGGTTGTCAGGGGGCCAAGACTTTTTAACCAGCTTCCAAAGGACCTCAGAAACGTTACAGAGGTCAAAGTTGAAGTCTTCAAGAGAAGATTAGATGCCTGTGGCTCAGTACGGTACCAGATGAGCCGGGTGTACCTGGCTATGTACGGCGGAGAGCGCAAGAAAGCAACTCGCTCCTCCACCAAGCCAGACCTAGAGGCGGGGCCACCAGCTTAACCTTCGTGTGAAGAGAGACCAACATACGAAACGAGGTTAACGAGGGATATATATATATATATATATAATATATATATAACCTTGCAATAATAAGAAATAAAAAGAGCAGAAAGAACATCAGTAGTTCAAGATCATGACTTTCCTTTCCCATAAGTGAAGGGAATCCGAACCCCGAAAACTAAAAATAACATATTTATTAAAACTCCTAAAAAAAAAAGAGATTTTCTCGGTTACTTACGAGGTTATGGTATAATCTAGATTCTACACAGTTTTTTTTAATTTATTTAAATTTACTTCAAGAATAAAAATGTGAAATATAATAATACTGATTTAGCGCAAAAAGAATTTTTGGTGCTTTCCTGTTAACGGGAATACCCTAAAAAAAGTTTGTATTTTTGCTCTATGCCCGGTAGGTCAACCGTACGCCCTTGATGATTGGTTAGGTTAAATTGTGATATTTTCGTTAGTTTAAACGAAAATGACGAGAGCAAAAATACATAACAAACAAACAAAACTTATTTTAGGGTATTCCCGTTAACAGGAAAGTACCGAATTTTTTAATAAACATTTTTGTGAAAAAAGAAATAAAATTATTAAATTAATTTCAAATAAAATTTTCTTTATTAAGGGGAAACTAAATATATTCAGTCATTTCCATTAAAAACGCATGCATTTTTCTGACATCCACAATGTTGGGTTAATTATTTACTTACGCCATCTTCAAATATACCTCATAAACGTTCATGAAGTCTTCCCTTAACCTAACCGAACTTTAGGTTAAGTTAAATTACCCTAACCTTATCCCACTCCCTCAAATACATCTCATCAACGGTCGTAAGGACCCCTCCGCGTGACGTCATCGTGCCAAAATTTTCCGTCTAGTTCAGTGATGGCGAACCTATGACACGCGTGTCAGCAGTGACACGCCGCAGGGTTTCAGGTGACACGCGATGGATGTTGAAAATTTTTGGTATTCTGATGAAAAACTGCAATAAATCGTCTACGATCATTTTCAATTAAGGCTATTGTTGGTTTTGTCCCATTGAAAGAAATCTATTTTATAGTTAGCCTATTTTTAATTATACTATCATTATTACCACCCGAGACTCCATCATATGTGCAAATTATGACTCCCTCACCCCCACCCGAATAGTTGAATAGTCTAGTACTTTCGATTAATAAGTCAGCTATCTATGATTTTGTAGTTAAATTTAAAATGCATGTATGCAAGTGACACGCCAACAATATCATTATTTAAAAAACACGAATTTTGGCACACTTGGATAAAAAGGTTCGCCATCACTGGTCTAGTTGGATGCCGCCATGCTACTCCACTGCGACACTTAAAATACAACTGAACATCCGCATTCAGTTATGGTACAGTACGGCACAGTACTGTTAGATTTACAGTGCTTGTTGTATTGAAAAAAATTGACTGGTTAAAGTTAAAGCACTTAGTTGTTGTTTCAACAGTAACGTTAAAAATTTAATTTACTAGAACAATTACAATAACAGTAATAATTTGTATATTACTGTTTCCTCTTTTATGGAATAAAACTGTAACTAGTACAAATACAGGCTTTTCACTGTTGATTTGACACTATAGGAATAAATTGAGAAAATACGTTCACTGTTGAAACCACTGTTAAATACCTGCCTGATGGCGGGAAATATTAAATAAACGAAATATTGTCCCACCGTAAAATCTTGGCACCCTAAACTGCCAGTAAAATGCTGTTAAAACAATAGTAATTTCAGGTTTTTGCGGTGTAGATTTCGCAGTTCCTTCATTACGATGATGAAAATGTAGTTTTAGACCTGTAACACAGAGCACAGAGTTTTTCAGCTTTGTTTTCAAAACCTCTTGATGAAGCAATTTTCTTATTTGCCCATCGATGCTTTTGTTTCAGTTTTGCGAATAGAAATTGATTGCTCAATAACTTTCTATACATATATAATTATATACTGTAGTTCTCTACAGTCATATATAATAATGTGTCGTATATAATCATATATAATAGTGTTCACTGTAATCATATACTGTACAATCATTTATGCATTTTCATTATTTGTTTCTGTCAGTTTAAATGTGAAAGTTTCTTTGTAGGGTTTCATTTTTTTAGTATCTCATTTCTATAAAGACATAAAAACATATCATTATTCAGTTAGTGACTGTTCTCTGCGTTCAGATGACGTATAGCGACCCGTCGTTCAGATTTCATGTTAAGCTGAAGGTTTCCTTTGTCATGCATATAACTATAGCTGTTCAATCCTCAAAGGCGATAAAAATTTAGTTAAAACGAGATGTCAATTTCAAATAAAGCAGGCAAGGCTGGCTCAACGAACGGGAGAGACCGCTATGGATCGCGCGCATTGGGGCCCCAGAGAGGCCTCCAATTCACTCTTTACGTTTCTATGTTAGGCGGGGACTCAGGCCACCATTTTACACGGGACCCCAGCTTTCCTGGATCATTCGGCATTGAGTAATAACACACTCAAAATGATACTAGACTTTTGGTTATATATATGAAAAGTCTACTCGACAATTCATAATGCACTTAGCTTTTTCTGAAATGAATTATAGATATTTTAAAATGTTTACTAGATATTTCAAACATCTGAAAACGGTGCTTAAATGTTTCAAATATGTAAAAGCGTGGAAATTAAATATTTCATTTGTAAAGTTAATTTTCTATTCCTTACGCCCAGACGCATGCGCGTTGTGATTAAAAATATTTTGAAACTGTGACGCAGTTTATTTAATGTTTGTATTTATAAGCTGTCTCGAAAAGAGGAGAAAACAGTTAGGATCACCTGAAGATCAGGACCCCTAGCCTTCTTTAGTTAACTTTATAAGGCTAACTAACGAAAATATCAGGACCTAACCTAACCATCGTCAAGGGCGTACAGTTGACCTAACGATTGGTTAGGTTAGGCCGTAATATTTCGTTAGTTAGCCTTATAAGGCTAACTAAAGAAGGCTGGAGGCCCTGATCTTCAGGTGATCCAACAATTACACTGGCCAACAAAATGAAACTTTTTTCTCATCACAAACATGATCACATTTTTCTTAATGCATTTTTCGCGCTGATTCCGAATCTGGTTTTATTTTTTTGTAGCACGTATAGTTATATAGATACACTGGTTTTGATATTTTTAAGTTTTTGAATTGCTATAAGAAAATTTATGGATGTATAGATCACACTTAGGAATGCTAAACAACAAATACATCATATACCTTATTCAATGTACTTATAAATAAAGAATATATACATTATTTTATTAAAAGCGCTGTGAGTGTGATTTCCTTTTGTAAATTTGGCCTGGATTGTCACGATACAGCATCCAACAATGGTCCGCCATCATGCTTTCATTCCAATATCCTTGGTAGCGCTTCTCCATCATCTGAATATCTTGATGGAAGCGCTCTCCTTGCTCGTCACTCACTGCACCAAGGTTTTCAGGAAAGAAATCTAAGTGGGAATGCAGGAAGTGAATTTTTAACGACATTCGACACTCCATTTCTTTGAAGGCATCAAGGAGTTTCTTGACTCCATTCTTATACGCAGGTGACTTGTTGCTTCCAAGAAAGTTTTCACATATCCATTTGAACGCCGGCCAAGCCTTCAATTCCAGCGGACTTAGGACTTTTTCAAATTCAGTGTCATTCAAAACCTCCCTTATTTGTGGCCCAACAAAAATTCCTTCCTTCAATTTTGCTGCAGTAACCTTCGGAAATTTCCTTGAAAGGTATTGGAACCCTTCAGAATTGACTTTACCCATTGCTTTAACAAAATTCTTCATTAAACCAAATTTAATGTGAAGAGGTGGCAGATAGATCTTTTGGGGATCCACTAAAGGGACAGACTGGACATTGCTTATCCCTGGGACATATGTATACCTAAGTGGCCAGTTACTTTTGGTGTAATGTTCTATAGTGGCGCGACTGTCCCACAGGCAAAGGAAACAACAAAATTTTGTGAATCCTGACTGCATACCCATAAGCATTCCTATAACTTTTAGATCTCCACAAACATTCCATTGATGACTGTCGTATTTGATTGCCTTAAGTAGTATATCCATATTGTCATATGTCTTTTTAGATGGACGGAATGGGCAATGGGGATGGATGGCATTATATTACCATTATGCAAAAGAACTGCTTTCAGGCTTCTCTGCGACGAATCAATAAAGAGGCGCCACTCAGATGCCACATACGTCTGAGATATGGCTGTAAATAGTCCATTGATGTCATAGCAATAACAGAGAGGACCGTCTACTGAAAAGAATGCTGTTAATTCAAAATCCGCTTTCGGTAGTAACTAATACGAACATTGTTCTCAAGTAAATTGTTCTCCTTTAGTCTTGAGGCGAGAAGCTCTGATTTCTCTTTAGACAGCGATAAGTCTCTAACAAGATCATTCAACTGTCCTTGGGTTAACTTTTTAGGCTCTAAATGTCTACCTTCAAAAGTGTACTCTGGTTCTGTAGATGGTCCGGAAACGCCAGTTGCACCTTCATCACTTTCCATGTCATCTATGATAGAATCTAGCCTATCACTTGGGGAATTGGAATGGGCAATGTTTCATCATGTTTTACTGGTCTACGTGCTGAATCCAAGTTTGGATATCCAATCTGGTGTTTGTTCTTGGCAGAAAACCCCATTAAGTTCACACTACAAAATAACAGTCTTCATGATGATCTCTCGGCTCCCTCCATATCATGGGTATGGCAAATGGCATTGAAGCTTTCTTTTTGTTAAGCCAATCACGTAATCCATTTGAACAGCCAGAACAGATTTGATGTGGCGCCCATGGTTTATCTTGGTCACCTAGATGGCAACCAAAGTATAGCTTGTATATTTTCTTAATGTCGGTTGTAATACTTCGTCGCTGTGTTTTAGTTGTCAACTGGCCGCATACGAAACAGAACTTGTCGGGGTCATTCTTACATTGTCGAGGCATGTTGACTGACCTGAGCAAACTATAAATTCAAAAAAAATGTACACCAACTTGACACAACAAGTTCTTGGACTGGACTGATCTTTTGACACACAAGCACGGCGTTGTTGCCTGAATCACAATGTTGCTAGATGTAAAAGCTCACACCTGAAATACATAAGATGTATAATTAAGATAATTGAAATAAATAAGATGAATAAACTAAAAAAACACAATAAAATAACACAATCAAATGTTGAAATATTAGTATTTTGCCTATTTAAAATGGTTAAATCTGTGTAGTTATATATATGCCTTCATCTTGAAAACTATACGTGCTAGAAAAAATCTGAATGCAGTTTTGGAATCAGCGTGAAAAATGCTATCCAGCCACCACACATTTTACTTTGATGAAAAATCTTTGTTGACCAGTGTTATTATATTTATTCCATGTAGACTTAGTGTTCGTGCATATAGTAATTTTATTTATTTGGCTAGGCCTTGGCTAGTAAAAGCTTTGGATCACCTGAAGATCAGGGTCCCCAACCTTCGTTAGTTAGCCTTATAAGGCTAACTAACGAAAATATCACGACTTAACCTAACCACTCGTTAGGTCAACTGTACGCCCTTGACGATTGATTAGGTTAAGTCGTGATATTTTCGTTAGTTAGCGTTGTAAGGCTAACTAAAGAAGGCTGGGGGCCCTGATCTTCAGGTGATCCAAATCTTTCAAGATTAAGGACCAGCCAGTGACCCTGAACCTAGCCTTAGACCTAGGCCTCTTGATATACAGTTGGCCTACCCTAGTTTCAATCTCTAAGTTATACAGCTTATACTCGAGAAAAGACACTAAGTTAAAAAGAATTCGGGCAGTGTAACCAAAATGAATACAGAACTGAGAAGTAAAATATTTGAGGAAAAATTAGCTGAACTACGGGGCTCCAATAAACCTTAGCCCCCCCGCCCATGGCCTAAACCATTAGAGGTACAGTAAAACTAAACATACCTTACAAAAGAGAATTTAATCCTGCATTTAATGAGAAACAATTAAAACTTGGTGTTCCCGCCATTGGTTTCCAAGACAGCCTGAATTCGCTCTGGGTAGTTTGCCAAAAGTGACGTGAATAGATCTTGATCGTTACGCAAATTTGCTAAAACAATTTCAATGTGTTGCGTCATTGTGTCCTTCGAAAATCGATTTGCTGCAGGTTCTTGAAACGAGACATTCAACCTTGTCCTTTATAACTGATCCAATGTGTTCACAGACGTTCAGGTCAGGAGAATTTCATGACCATTCTTCATTTCCAAAGAAATCGATCTCATGGTTCCGCAACAACTGTTGAGTGGCTAATGCCTTAAAGCAGGGGGCCTTATCGTGCAGAAGTGTGACCTGATCGACATCCATAACATTGTTTGGGTTTCTTAGAAAAGGAATGACATGCTGGGATAGAATAATATCACGAAAATACTGTCCATCCCAATTCTGACCATTTGGCTTCAGCACCCACATGAGCTTCTTTGCAGTGAACAAAACAAACACACCAACACAGTCTGGACTTTTTAATAATTCGCGATAATGTTCATTGTCATCGATTTCATCTGGTGTTGTGGCCCACACTCGATCATTTTGGTAGTTAGGCCGACGTGTTACGTAAACAAAAAATTCATCGGAGACAGCTAAATGCATGAAATCATCCACATCCCAATCTTCAAGATAATGGGCAAACCACATTCTGTCATCGATGTTAAGTTGAGTTTTTCTTGGCTTTGGAAGTTCATGCCAAGGCTTTAAACTTTGCCTATGACGGTACGGTCGAATGATCTCACCACTAACGATCTTTCCTCTCAACACTTGGATCTCTCTAGAAAGTTTAGCACAGCTGTTTTTCCGCTTACGCGTACCGCTTTCAATGATGTCCTTTGTTTCCTGAGAGAGTGGCAAATTTGGGCGCCCAGATTTGGTTGTATCCATTTCACATTCATCCAAAGTTTTATTCCAATTTCTTTTGACGAAGTCCTCACTTCTTCGCAACTTTTTGGCAATCCATGAACGTGTTATAAAGGTGGCTCCAGCATCACGAGCTTCCCGAAATGTTATTGCTCGTATGCGATCTATCACACGTTGCCTCTCCGAATCACCAATTAATTGAGAAGCCATTATATTATCACTTTATCAGCTAGAGTAATTTTAATACCTGCAATAAATAAAGAATTTTATATATTTTTATAATCACTAAAAACTATTTCGATATAAGTAAACATGTAAGCTGCAAATGGGGAGGGGCTACGGTTTTTTGGAACCCGTTAGATATATACAGTATTCACTTGAAAAGCTTCGCCTTATAGAAGTAATTCGATTACTTAAAACTGATATATGGCTTTGATAATGTAAATTACAGGAAGTTATTTGATGAGGATACATGGTCATTTACAAGAAGAAATGGATATAAATTGAAAGTCAAAGGTTTTTAAGAGTAATGTTTGAAGCATTTCTTTTCATATAAACTTAAATTTATTCTTAAACTCCTTAAACTTTCATGCTTTAGACATTTCATTGTTAGACAGTTTATTAACTGTCGAATGAAATGTTTAACTAATGTGAAACATTTAACGCATCAGACATTTCAAAATTCACAAAACTGGGATAATGAAACGTCTACTTCCATTTAGAGTGCACTCCCTGAATAAAGTTTCCAGTTTAAAAGAAATTATGAAAAACCAAGGTATAAGTATAAGGTATACGGTCTCTTCTCCTAATAAAGTTGAACTCTTCTCTCAAACTTTCGCCTCCAACTCAACCCCGGATGATTCCGGTGCTGTTCCTCCATCTCTTCCTCCCTCTGATTTAATTATGCCTGAAACTAGAATCTCCTCCAAAGGTGTTTTTTCTCCCTACCTGGTCTCAACTCGAGGAAGGTGTACGGTTCTAATGGTGTTCCTCCTGTTGTTCTCAAGAGCTGTGCTCCTGTGCTGACACCCTGCCTAAGCAAACTCTTTCGTCTTTGTCTTTCATTTGTACTTTTCCTTCCTGTTGGAGGTTCGCTTTCATTCAGCCGATCCCAAAGAAGGGTGACCGTTCTCAACCTTTTAACTATCGTCCAATTACTTTGATTTCTTACATTTCTCGAGGTTTTCAATGTATCCTCAATCGATCCTCTCTTCTCACAATCTTCTTTCAGATCGTTAGTATGGGTTCCGCAAGGGACGCTCTATTGGCGATCTTGTTGTATATCTCTCTGACTCTTGGTCATTCTCCTTTCGGGATTTCGGTGAAACCTCTGCTATTGTGTTTGACATATCAAAAGCTTTTGATAGAGTCTGGCACAAACCCGTAAATTCCAAACTGCTCTCCTTCGGTTTCTATCCTTCTATCTGCGCCTTCATCTCTGATTTCCTTTCTGGCCGATCTATAGCTGCGGTTGTAAATGGCCACTGTTTTTCTCCTTAAGTTATTAATAGTGGTGTTCTTCAGGGCTCTGTCCTGTCACCCACCTTTTCCTTTTATTTATCACTGATCTTTCAAGTCGAACTTCCTGTCCTATCCACTCATACTGCGATGATTCCATTCTTCATTTCTCCACCCGCTTCACAAAGCATCCTTCTCAACAGTCACTCCATGCTTCGCGTACGACGGCTATGGAACACCTCACCTCTGATCTTTCTATTAGCTCTGATTAGGGCAGAGAAAACCTTGTGGCTTTCAATGCCTCAAAACTCATTTTCTTCATCTATCTACTTGTCACAATCTTCTACACGACTATACCCTTATCTTTAATAATATACAACTCAATCATTCTTCTTCTCAACATTCTTGGCGTTTCCTTTTCTCGTGATCTTCCCTGGAAAGTTCATATATATATACTCTCTTTCGAAAACAGCTTCTAAGAGTTAGGTGTGCTGTACCGGCTTCGCAGTTTCCCCACCTCTACTCAATTCCTGTCTCTGGACAGGGGTCTTTTCCGTCACTGTATGGAGTACGCTTCTCATGTGTGGGATGGCTCAACCCATAGCACTACTTGACCGGATGGAATCAAAGGCTTTTCGTCTCATCATTTTCCCGCTTCTTACTGACTATCTTCAATCCCTCTCTTTTCGCCGCAATGTTTCCTCACTCTTTCTTTACTATCGCTATTATAATGGACACTGCTCTTCTGAACTCTCTAACTGCATGCCTCCTCCTTTAAGGAGAGCACGCAGTACCAGACTTTTGACACATTCTCAGTCCTTTTCTGTCCAACTCTTTAATGCAAGTGTTAATTGGTATTTTCACTCTTTCATCTACTCAACCGGTGAACTCTGGAACAACCTTCCTCAATCCATCTTTCCCCCTGTCTTTGATCTCCACTCTTTCAAGCACAGAGCGTCCAGGCATCTCGAAACCTTTGGATCTTGAATTTAGCTCTTCTCTTCTTCTTTGAGGGGTGGAGGGCTTGCGGTCATTTGCCCTTGGCCTCTGCTTTCTGCATAAAAAAGAAACTAATATAATAGCTTAGTTGAAAATGTAAAAGTTACTCCAACAATAATACCGGACGAAAATTTTATTGAAAGAACAACATACTCGTATTTGGACTAAATGAATTACAAAACAAAATATAAGAACAGAAGTAGATAATTGGGAAAACGAACAAGAGGAGTGAGAAAAAATTACCCTGTCCGGCAAAAGTAGAGCAGCTACGAATCTAAGGGTAGCGAGTAAGTGGGACTTTACACTAATGAAAACTGGAATAACATGCCTGAGTATGCGTGAGTTTTGTATAATACAAAATTACCCTTAACAGGATTCGAACTCGGAACTTTTTGAGTAGGAGTCGCAAGCCTTACCACCACACTACGACGAGATAAAAAATAACAACCTGTCATATACATTTCAGCAATCGAGCAAACCCATAACGTCTTCGCATTTAATTCAAATATCTTTGGTGTAACATTGGGATACCATAGATAGAATAAAATGCATGAGCACGCGGGGTTTTTATCTCGTCGTAGTGTGGTGGTAGCGCTCGTGACTCTTACTCAAGAGGT